>VYZT01014626.1:34105-199755 GCA_013400735.1 Pomatostomus ruficeps | reverse complement strand
CCCAGCGGAGCGGGGCCGCGTCCGGACGCCGCGTGGGTGGCCGGCGGGCCGGGCGCTGGCGGCCGCCGCTGCCGAGCCCCATGAAAACGCAGGTCTGGGGGAGCTCCCCGCGGGCGCCCATGGCTGCGGCGATGCCGTGCAAGAGCGCGGAGTGGCTGCAGGAGGAGCTGGAGTCGGGTGGCGGCCGCTCGCTGCTGCTGCTCGACTGCCGCCCCCACGAGCTCTTCGAGAGCTCGCACATCGAGACGGCCATCAACCTGGCCATCCCCGGGCTCATGCTGCGCCGCCTCAAGAAGGGCAACCTGCCCATCCGCTCCATCATCCCCAACCACGAGGACAAGGAGCGCTTCGTTAAGCGCTGCAAGGCCGACACCGTGCTGCTCTACGACGAGGCCACCGCCGACTGGCAGGACAGCGGTGCCGCCACCTCCGTCCTGGGGCTCCTGCTCCAGAAGCTGCGCGATGACGGCTGCAAAGCCTATTACCTGAAAGGTGAGGTGCCCCTCGCCCTCCCTCCAGCTCCGTCCCGCTCCCGCATCCCTTGTCCGTGTCCCCCTACGCAGCCCCTGGCCGGCCGCTGCATCCCCGGGGTGCCCATTCCCTGGCCGGACGGAGGTGGCTGGCTTGTTTTGCTTTCTTCCTTCATTCCCTCTGCCTGATTTATTTTTATTTTTCTCTATATCCCCCCCTCACCCCTCCTCTGCATCCCGCTTTAATCCCCCGCACAAAATGGTCGCAGGCTGGAAGCGGCCGGGAGCGCCCCGCGTCTTCCTGCGTCGCCTCCCCGGCACGGGCGGGAGGAGCCCCTCCAGCGCTGCCCCGTCCCAAGCCGACCCCGGCTGGGCAGCGCCGGGCGCCCCTCGCCTCCGCTCCCCGGAGAGAGCCTTTCGGGGGTTCCCTGCGCCAGGCTCCTCTCCAGCCCCTCCGGAAGGGATGGTCGGATTTTGGGGGGCAGGAGAGCCCTCCCATATTTTTATTTTACCTTCTTCCTTAACCAAACAGCGAGCGCTTGGGTTTTCCTTCCCTTTTGCCGGGCAGTGCCCTGGGTCTGGGAGGGGGCAGCCCGGCTGGGGCAGGGCGATGGGGAGCGGGGAGCTGCGCTGCGCGCGATGGGAGCCGAGCCCCGCACCCCGCACACGCCCCTCCGTGAGGTCTGGGGGTGCTTTGGGGGCTTTGGATTTTTGGGGGGGTTTTTGGCCGTTTTGAAAAATCGCAGCGGGCTGAGCAGAGCCCACAGCTGGGCTGCTGGGACCGTTCCCATCCTCCCAGTGCGCCCAGTCCCGTCGCTGGGTGGCGGGTTTGAGGCAGGAATAACAGGAGAGCGGGGGAGCGTGTGTGGGGGAGAGTGGTCAAGAAAGTTGCCACTTGCGGCTCTTTAAAAAACACGGCTGTTCCTTGATAGACCCTTTTTGGAGAGCCGGGGAAGCCCCGCTAGCGGGATGGGATGGCAGGGGGACAAGCAGGTATTTGGGGACCAGCCCTCGGGGCTGCGCAGCCCGCACACGCCTCCCTCGAAAACATGGTGGGGGGCCAGCACAGGGGTAGATCCCATTCGCCCTCGACCCTCCGATCCCTGCGCGTGGCCGAGTCTCCCATCCCATCATCCCATCCCGGTTTGGGCTTTCCCCATGAGCTCCGTTGCTCCCTCGCTTTGCATTCCTGCCTCTCTCCCCGTCGTCCTCATCCCTAGCAGGAAAGAGCGGCTTTGAAGTTACTCCTAAGCTCTCCCCCATGGGCAGGGGAGGAGCTGAGCCCCTTTCTCTGCCTTTTTCCGGGAGCCTCGGTGGGAAATGTTTCCAATTAAAATTCCAAAATGGCTCCTCGGCGCTGTCTGGCGGCGCGGGGGGAGGAGGAGGGCGAGGACGAGCCTTTTTCATGAATGGATGTGGCAGGAGCTGTCTGTCCTGCTCAGTGACCCCGCCACAACCGCCGAACCCACTAACGAAGTTTGCAGGAGCCCTTTCTAATTAAACCATTTGTCAGTGTCAGATGCCGATGGCTGAGCTCCGCTTTAATACTGCCCGGAAAGGAGGTAGATCCGTGGGGTTTGTGCTTCCCTGCCTCTGCCTTCCTTCCCAAGCTGCTGGGCTGAAGAGCCAGAGAAAAAGACTTAGGGGCAGATGTGAAGGGTCCCATCCCTGTGCACTCCTGCTGTGGTTTGGGTGAAGAACAAACCTGTGACACTGCTCTGTTCCAAAACCTATTTGTAGTGATAAAATAGTTGTGAGGATCACTGTGGCAAAACTTAGTATTTTTTTTCCTGCTTGGAGATGAATTATTTTGTTGGGTTTTAGTGCCTGGGGTGAGTGTGTGGTGGTTGTCCTTGATCTGTCTTTTCAGTCACGGATACTTTTGTACTTTTCCGTCTTAAGTGGCATGATAGCTCTTGCCTAAACTGCCCCAGACCCATATTTTTGAGAAGCTAACAAGGCAAGATTGTGTCTTGACAGTGATTTTATTTTCGGATATTTCTTTCTTTTGTGGTTGAGATTTGGCCCCTGTTTTTCACAAGCAATATTGAACTTTGTAAGAACCACTCTTTGGTTTCCTGGGACCTGTTTGCTCAGTATCAGTTTGCCCAGGGAAGATGAGGGGGCAGGGAGATGCTTTTCTTGGTGTGAAGTTGAAGCGATACTTTTTGCTGGTAAAGACTTTCTGAGTAACATACATATGTTCACAGGTAGAAGGATTTCCCATTCTGAAGAATAAAACATCTTTTTTTTTTTTTTTCCCCTCTCTGCCTTTCCCCTTCCCTCTCTCCTTTCCCTCTTCCCAGGTGGCTTTAACAAGTTTCAGACTGAATATTCTGAGCACTGCGAGACAAACCTTGACAGCTCCTCACCCAGCAACTCTCCCCCAGCATCGGTCCTTGGCCTGGGAGGGCTGCGGATAAGTTCCGACTGCTCGGATGGTGAATCTGACAGGGAACCCAGCAGTGCCACGGAGTCGGACGGGAGCCCCATCCCTAACAATCAGCCTGCCTTTCCGGTCCAGATCCTACCTTACCTGTACCTGGGCTGTGCCAAAGATTCGACCAACTTGGACGTCCTGGGCAAATACGGCATTAAATACATCCTGAATGTGACTCCTAACCTGCCAAACATGTTTGAGCACGACGGAGAGTTCAAGTACAAGCAGATCCCCATCTCAGATCACTGGAGCCAGAACCTCTCGCAGTTCTTTCCCGAGGCCATTGCTTTCATTGGTAGGTAGTTGGCAGAACATCTCTTTTCATACTCACCGCTTGGGAATGTGGTGTGCCGCTTCCCAGAGCTGCTGCTGTCCCCAGCCTCACCTCTCCGGGGCACAGCATCAGCTTAGCAGCCGGGTGTCACGCTGTGAGGTGGCACATCTGGTGCACGTCACCCTGGCTGGGTTCAGGGAGGCCTCCCCTTCCAAAATTCAGCCCTCTTGCAGCACCTCAGCTGAGCTACCTGCCAGTGGTCGGACTGGCTCCACTGCCTCTCGCCCTTGTGTGGGGATGTGCACTGGTGTGAAATGGCTGAACCCAGGCAGTGGGGAGCTCCTTTGCCTGCTCTGCTCAGGGGATGAGTGTTGATGGGAGCTGCATTAGTGTGACTGGTGCCAGCAATTCCTTAGCCCCAAATGTGGTTAAAATCAGGGAGAGTGTGTGTGTGTGTGTTTTCCCAAGGGGATTTGCAAGTCTAGTTGCGATCCTGCTGTAAGTCACCCTAGCATAACTAACTCCATGTATGGATACTTCTCCTAAGGTAAGTGTCAACACAATGAGTTAGTGATTATAATTACACTGCAGAGTTCAGATGGAAAAACTGCTCTGCAGACAGCCCCTGTGACACTTTTGGCTGGTGGTGGGGAGTTCAGGAAGGAAGATCTCTTCTCTCAGGCCAGCCTTGACTTTGAAAATTGCTTCTTATTCTGTGGGAAGTGTGCGTTGGGCTGAACAGGCATGTACACTTCCAGCCTGCCCTGTGCTGTTTGCTCACAGTGGTCATTAGCCTAATCAGATCTGTTTTATGGGGGTGAATGGCACAGCCAGTAATACCAGCATTAACAATTAAATGCCCCATGACTTCATGTCTGATTAAAAACACTTGTAAAGGTAAAGGAGAGGGGGACCTTTACCTGCAGACCGAAGCCTGTGCAGCCCATTCCAGTGTTGGCTGTTTCAGACCCCGCGGCTTGCGCTTGCTGTGCTGTAAGGCCTGAAATGGGGCAGAGCAGTGCTGGGGCCTTGGCTGCTTTTCAGCTGTCAGAAACCCTGGTTCCCACACGCTCTCCTTTGCCCCCAGCTTCTGCCCTCCAGTAACACGACTGTGGTCAGAAGCCGCTGCTTCAGTGTGGCAACAGGGACCTGTCTGATGTCCCGTCTGCACTTCCTGCATGGGCACAGTGTTAAACGTCAGGGGTGAGGTACCGTGTCCCTGCTGACATGTGGCATTTGGGATCGGTCTCTGTGAACACTGAGCTTGTGCTTTCCAGTTAATGACAGGAAATGGAGGATTACCTCACTCTAAAACCAAACACCAAGAAATGCTGTGCAGGTCAGATGAAAGGCAAAAATGTCTGGAAAAATGTTGAACAGGAGAGCCTAGGGGGAGGGCTGGGTACACTGGGCGGTGATTGCCCACCCTACTGGAAATTCTTGCCTGGTTTTGGAGGCTGGGCAGAAAACCTGTTGTGGCTTCGGTCTGGATTTTTGTTTTGCTTGCATCTTCTTTGCCCTTCCCTGCACTTATGGTGCCAGAGTGTCTCTTACCTCTGGCTTTGCCTGAGGATCCTCTTTCTCCTGCCACCTCTTTGCTCCCCACCAAGCTCTCAGTCAAATGACCGACTTCAAATGGGGCTGCCCAGAAGTAAAAGCAGTGCTGGGTACTTGCGTGCATTCAGTGCTCCCAGTGGCGTGTCCTTCTTTCAGCACTGAGATGTCAATTCATAAAGGGATCACGCTGTTCCGGCTGTGTGAGAGACAATGAGTGTGTGTGCGCTTTTCAATCGGTGGCAAGGGAGGGGAAATTTTCGCCGCTATTCTCTCGCCATTTTTTGGTCCAGCCTGCATTCCTGCTTCCCGCTACCATTCATCCTGAGAGTCTCCTCCAACACAAGCGTTTGTTTGTAGTGAAGTGCATTTCTGTCGATCCTAAAGAACAATTTCACAATAAGGGAAGTTCCTGCACTTCAGACTCTGCTTAAATTGGCATTGGCTGCATTCATGTAACTTTCTAGTGGAAGGAGGATAAGAGCAGCAGAAGAGAATAGCTCATGTGCTGCTGGGCTGCAGCCTTGCCCTGAGTGCACAGCCTTCCCTGGTTTAGTTGGCGTTGAGGTGGGCGTGCTGTGCCCAGCCACCAGCATCTCCCTGGAGCTGTTGTCTCCAGCTCCATCTGCCTCCTGTGGGTTACTCCAGCTCTCTGAGCAGTGGGTACTGGTGCTCCCTAGGCAAGGGATGTGTTGCTGGAATTGATTCATACTTCTCAAGCACGTGAGATACTTGGCCTTGCTGGGGATGTGCAGCTTTGCCATGCAGGGGAAATATTCAGGAGAGATGTGGGTGTCAAAGGGACATGGAATGGTATCGGTAGGGGCAGGGGATGCAGTTCTGGCAGTCATCCTGATCCTAGGATCTTGCAGCTGCCACCTGGCCCTGCTCCAAAGCCACACAGTTTTGGTGCAGAATAATGGACTCCCCCTTCCCCTTGTCTCGTTTCAGATGAGGCCCGTTCCAAGAAGTGTGGGATCCTTGTTCACTGCCTCGCTGGCATCAGCCGGTCTGTAACAGTCACTGTCGCCTACTTGATGCAAAAACTCAACTTGTCCCTGAACGATGCCTATGACTTTGTGAAAAGGAAAAAATCCAACATTTCCCCAAACTTTAATTTCATGGGCCAACTCCTGGACTTTGAGAGGACTCTGGGACTCAACAGCCCCTGTGATAACCGCTCGCCTAGTGAACAGCTCTACTTCACCACCCCCACCAACCACAACCTGTTCCAGCTGAACACTCTGGAGTCCACATGAAGAGGACGCTGCCTGGTCGGGAACTCGAGCATCGAATCGCTTCTCTTGAGTATTTCAACTCTTAAGAAAATATCTGTCTTGCCAGGCAGCTCTGAGATGAGTAGCTTCTCTGGGCAGAGGTGCCTGATCGCTGCTTTACGAAGGCAAATGCCGCTCACTAGTATCCTGATCCAAGTGGTTTGAAGAGGTAGAGTTTTTACAGGGGGTTATTTAACGGGCGATGTTACAGCGTTTAGAGCGCAGCTGTCACCGGCAATAACCGCTTTCCTGGGTGCATTGGGACTGTCAGAACACGCACACGTGCGAAGAGCTACCAGGGGTTAGCTTGCTGTGGAAAATGAGGAGATTTATGCACTTGGAAACCTTGAACAAAAGGTGTTGGGCCAAGACTGTTTTAAAACCCAAGTTTACTTTTTTTGATTTAAAAAAAAATAAGAAAAGGTAGATCTTACTCGAGCTTTGGGTTCAAACTCTTTTTAAATATGTAAGTTCTTGACTGTTTGTACAGACGAGGTTGCAAAACCAGTATTTTATTCTGTTTCTTGTTTGATCATTTATTATTTTTTTTAATCAAATGTTTATATTGACCAAATGCATTTTGCACACTTTGTGAAGCCTTGGTATGTCCTGGCATATTACTGGGTACTCCAGAGAGAGATACATGCTGCTGCTGTTGTTGTTAGCATCTGGTAGGAAGCTTTGTTATGTGTGAAGGCCAGTTGGGCTTGAACGCAACCCCTTCACCACTCCTGCACTCACAATCACAAACTCTGCACTGATTCAGCCAAGGTGACTAAGCCGCAAGCTTTTTTTTTAATGCCACCCCTGCCAAAAACACTGTTTGCTATTGCCAGAGGCAAAACTCCTGTAGCCTCCAGAGCTGGTAGAAGCATGTCTGAGCCCGGCTTCATTCTCTGCTGCCTGTTGACTGACTTAACGTCATCCAGCTGGCCCGAAACCATTCCAGCTTCCCGAGTCCAGAAGGTAGTTGCGATGCTGGCGTTTCTTGTGCACACTGGATGCTTTCCCAGGTGTGCGGGGTGGAGGGAGAGCGCAGCAAGCGCCTGGAGCAGAGCGAGGATTGTGTGGCGGGACAGGACTCCATCGTCACGCACGGAGTGCGTGAGGGGAGTGGAGAGGTGTGGAAATGATGAGGAGAGCATTGTAACAGAGAATTTTTTTTTTTACATATATATATATATATATATGAATGAATATATATATTAACTGGCAAATTCTGAGATGATTGGAGCTTTCAACAGAGGTTCTGATTTTTTTTCTTCCTCTTTCGAATAACTTTAAGCCGTGCCTTCTATTCTGAGAAGACTTGTATGTATTTCTGGCTAGTGTTTGGCAAACTCCTTTTACCAAGCTGGGAGGGGAGGAAGTGGTAATAATTTCTGGGAGGAGGGCAGAACGGATTTGGAGATTTCTTTATTGGCTGCAATGTAGTCCCTCCTTTCTCCCCCCTCCCTGTCCACTTTAACTCTCATGTAACTGAAAAAAAAAAAAAAAGCCACGGATTTTTTTCTAAATATCCAGTTTTTTGTACTTTTTTCAAGAAAAAGAAAAAATAATAAAAAAAAATCTCCATCTGGAGGAATGTTTGACGCTGTCACATCCTGAAACTGTTCTTTTTGTTAAAGATGTTATCAGAATGTTGGAATGAGCTTCTGTTTCTTGTTTTCTGGTTGTTTTTTGTTTGTTTGTTGGGTTTTGTTTGCCACAATGTTGGGATCGTGGGTCATTGGAAGGGAGAATGGGCGTACGGTTGTGAGTGAGAAAATTGAGAATATCCTAATTGCATCTTACCTCATGGAGGAATTTATTTTTTCAGGGATTTTTTGACAGTGCATCTGTATTGCATTACAGCTAAGCTGGTTTGTAAAGGCTTCCTGTGCTGTTAGTGGTCTTTATTCTTTAAAGGAAAAAAATAAGATGCATCTTTTGATTAGTACAAATGAGAGCTTGTTAGTGAGGAGTGGTTCTGCTTTCTGAGTTATGAAGGAAAATTAGTGACCCTATATATACTGATCCAATATTGGGACTTTGTTTATATTGCAAATAAATATTATTTTTTCTTTAAAAATGATGCTTGTGTCAGATGCTTGTCTAGCCTCTGCCCATATAAGGGCACGCTGCTCTTATCCATTTTTTATGGTCGATTAGGATCCTTCTGTGACCATGGAGAGCATTTGCTGGGCCGTGTTCAAGTGTGGTGTTTGGTTTCATGCACAGCTTAATTTTTAAGACCTGTGGTAAAATGGAGAGGGGGAGGTGGGAGGGCGAGGAGAGGGATAGGGGGTATTGGATAAACTGGAGAACAAAGAACAGCTTGAGAATGGGACTGGCTTGGACCCCAGCCATTCCTCTGTGCCAAAAATAAATAGATAAACTAAAGACACTTTTGTTCGCTGTTTAAGCGTGGCCTACAAAGGCATGGCAAGGCCTTGCCCACAACTGTTGTGTTAGCAGACTTTATTTTGGTAGGAAAGCAAGAAGTCAGGGGCTTGTGTGGCTACCTGATGTCTTATTCGGGGCTCCCGGAGAGCCGGAGCCCCCTCCTGCATCCCTGGGGGAAGGGGGTGTGGTGTGTGTTGCACTCGGGCTGTGCTGTGTTCCCCTGCGCTCCCTGGATGGTCTGTGGGATATCTGGAGGGGCTGATGAGGATGCTTTAGGGTGAAACTTGGCTCTAAATGAGTGCAGTCCAGCTAAGGGAGCTGTGGCTCCCCGTGACTCTGCTTGTAGCTGGGCAGGACTGACCAGGAGTGGGTTCCCCCCAGCATTCCTTGTTTTAACCTGAATGGCCAGACATTAAATGACTATTCAATTGTTCAGTTCCTCAGATCAAGTGTATGTGTCGTCTTGTTCTAATCCTAGGGTCTGGGCACCAAAGACGGAGTTTTATTCCAGAAGCAGCTCAGGCTGGTGGGTGCAGAGGGGAGGTAGAGGCCGAAGCAGGAGCCAAGGAAATGTGTGCATGGATTTGTTTACTCCTGGATTCCATGATGGGATCTATATATATTGATTTAGAAGCCTGTTTGTGGCTAAACAAACAAAAATCTACCTGGTATGCAGGGGAAAGAAGACCTTTAGGCTTTCCCCTGTAATTACATGGTGGAGTAGCTCTTGAGGAAGACAGGAAACTGTGCTGGAGGCTGGCTGTGCACTGAAGGAGTGCAGAACAGCTTGTCAGATGTATGTCTGTATTTGCTTCCATCTAATTTCCTCTTAGGATTTTCTGCTAAGGTGTGGAGCAGGATATTAGCAGTTAGCGTTGTAAGCACATTTGTGTGGTGGCTGAGTTGTGGCTGTCCGGAGCAGCACAGCTGCTGTGTGCTGTGGCCTTGGAGGAAGAGCTGATGTGCAGGGAGCCACCAGGCTGCTCCTCAGGGACCTGATCCAGGGTCATGCTGTCAGTGTCCTGGCACTGTGGCACTCCAAAGCCCCCTTGCCAAAGGAAGGAGATGACCTGTCTGAAAATCATCCTGCCACCTTCAAGCAGGACCTGGAGCAGCTTTTTCCAAGCTTCCTGGCCTTAGCAGCAAGGAGCAGCCAGCCTGGCTGGTGTTCAGCCATCAGTGTTTTACAAATCTCGGAGGGGTTTCCTTGGAGATCTGATGTCCTGTTATTCAGTGAGGAGAAGAGAACTGACATCAGGCAAGGGGCAGTGCTGGAGAAATAGTTACAGAGGGAAAAGAGAGCGTGGGGTCTGTCTACACTCCCTTGCAGAGGCAGGCACGAGCACTGGCTGAGCGTAGGAGCACAGGCTGAGTGAGAAAGCTGGTTATGTTCAGAGCAGTGGAATTTGGCAAGGAGATACAGCTTCCCACATGCAGCAGGGAGAAGCTCCTCGGTTAACCCATTGATTCCACGCGAGCTGTTTGTAAGATGCTCTGTGGTGTTCTGCTCTACAAAACAGGGTAACCTCCTGCCTGGGCACAGAGATCTCCTGTCCCTGGGTTTTAACATGTGGTGCCACAAGCCCTCAGGCACTATGAGTGGGAATTTATCTTTTTTTTTTTTTTTTTTTTCCCCAGTGGACAACTTTATCTTAACTCATTTGAACACTTAGAGGGACCACAGGTCCCAGGTGTTTTGAAAAAGTTTCTCCCTCCTTTTCAAGTCATGGAAAAAGCACAAAGCCAAGCTTCTGCAGTTCCCCACTGGGAAGCCAGCATCAGGAGCCCTGTGAACAGGACACACGCTCAAGGAAGGGTCTTTGTGGTTACTTGTAGCTTTTTTTGCCCTTGCTTGTGTCTAGCCTTCCCTTGGTGTGGCATCAAACACATCCTGAGCATGATGCAAGTCAACCTTTGCAGCTCTGCACTTGCCTGCTGTTGCAACACCCAGAGACGCACGTGGAAAAGCAGACGCTTCCTGCTACCATCTGAGTTTGGGTGCTCACATTTCCAAGGTAACCAGGTTATTTGTGGGCTGTTACATTCTTGTTTTATCCTTGATGTGAGGAAATCAGGCTATTTTAGTGTTGTAAAGGCACGCAAATATTTCAGCTAATAAACACATACTTGTATTTACTGGCACAGGCTGTGATAGTCGTGCTTTGGGCTGCTTGGAATGTGTGTGAAAACGGGCTTTCTTCTGGATTTTGCGCCATTTGCTTCCGTGCTTCCTCAAATCTGCCTCTTCATTGTGGAGTGCTGGGCTGGCTAAATGTAATTTGGGGTGTGAGGGTGCATGAGGGATTGTTCACCAGGGACAGCAGCTCCTAGGAGTCCCATCCAGCCTCCATGTTCCTATGAATTCCTTTATTCAAACTGCACAGTTCCCCTCTCTACTGGCTTTGACCTCTGGCCTCTTGCTGTGTCACCAGCAGGTCCGGGCTCCAGGCTGCCACAGGCGCACCAAACGCGGCTGTTCTCTGGGGGCCACGCGCAAGGTCCAGCAGCCGCTTGTGTGGCCTCCATCTGGGAACCACCGCAAATCGGTGGGAAACTGTGAGGGGGGAAACCGTGAAGCAGGAAAATGTGAGGGGGTAAACGGTGAGGGGGAAATTTGAGGGGGGTCAGCGTGAGGTGGGAAATGTGAGGGGGGAAACTGTGAGGCGGGGAACTAGTGAGGGGGAAATAGGGGGAAACGGTGAGGAGAGATACATGAGGTGGGAAAATATGAGGCAGGAAGTGGTCAGTGTCTGGCCTCAGGACAGCTGTCCCCAGTGTGGGCAGTGGCAGCCACTTGAGGTCCTGCCTCCCCACAAGCTACCATGACACCTCAGAAGCCACCTGGGTGGCCTGGGAAGGCTTGAAAGGCTTGTGGCCATCATGGTGGCTGGGTCCTGCGGAGGATGAAGAGCCCAGGGAGGAAGGCTCCAAGCCAGCTGAACCCCTCAGCCTGCGACGGAGGCAGCACCCGCTGTCAGAGACTCAGAGCTGCTCATGAAGGTACTGCAAGTTTCTGGAGCCTCTGGGCTCCTCCCTGACACCTCCCTGGTGCCCTGCTCTGCCATGCCGCCATCCTGGGTTTGGGATGGGAGCTGGGTCAGGGCGGAAGTTGTGGTTCAGCTTTGGTGGCTCTGTCAAGGGTTGGGGTTTAATTATGGTTTGGGAATGAATCCTGCAGCAGGAGCAGCTTCCCGGAGTGGCTGGCTGGCCCTGGACTGCTGGGACTCAGCCTTCATGGGCTGTGTGGACCCCTTGGTGCTAGGGCAGTGCAGACCCTCCTCCTCTGCCTGGTCCAAAGTGAGATCACCAGTGCTTTGCTGGCCTTTCTTCCTCCCTTCCAATTGTGCTCATAGCTGAAATTGCTCTTGTTCTGCATTATCTTTATTTCCTTTCCCTGATTTCTCCACTGCCTTCTGTTTCTTCAGATGGTTGGGAGTTGAGGTGATCTCACGTGGCTCCTGCAAAGCTGTAGTCCTTCTGTAGGAGAAAGGAGCCCTGGATTCCTCTCAGAGACATTGGGACGTGTCGGAAATGGAGACCAGCCGTGCTGTGGGGAGCTTTGGAGGGGATATGTGTGTCACTTCTGTGCTGCTCAGTGGTACCAGCGATCCAAGAGCATGTAGGGCTCTAAGAAATATCTGGTGAGGGACCCAAGTCTGGGGAGAAAGGGGAATCCAGACAAATTTATTTATTTTCCTACTTTCTTTCCCTAGAGAAACATCTGGCTTATGTAAAGCCATTTGCTGGGTTTTTCACTGCTTTATTTTGAAAGTCTCTGCAATCGGGCATTCTGGTCTTCTCATCTCCCATCACTGCCTCAGGGGCAGATTCTTCATGATTTGGGGTTTTGCTTTTATGAAATTTACTCTTTGTTTCTGGTCTGTGTTGTCTTTTTCTTTCCTTTTCTTGTAAACTGTTCCAGTTTGATTTGTGGTTTTGCCTTGCTTTCTTCCGGGAGGTGAATTGTTGTGATAAGCCCTGCAAAAAACACGAGGGAGCAGATGGGCACGTTGGCGAGACCCTGGTCACTGATATGGCTTTAGTGAAAGCCCTGTGCCAGGAGAAGCTGAGCTCCGAGGTTTGATTGCATCCTAAAAGGACAGCATTTTTCTGTAAGGAAGATTTTGAACTGAATTATGTATGAGGGGGTGCAGTTAGAGGGATTAGCACTCTCCTTCCTTTTGCCAATGTGGCTCTGAATTGAACCCATCATTTTCCCATGCGTTTATCCTGGCAGCGAAGTGCTCAGTACCTGGTGAAAGATTTACAGCCCCACTCCAGTGATGCAGTTTGTTTGGGTCTTACTCTAAATTTGCCATTTCCTCTCCCTGGGTGGCTGATTCCCTGCTGCTTGGAGCAGGCAGTGGTCCAGGCAGGATCACAGCCCCAGGAGCCAAGCAGGATCCTCTCAGAGCTCTGCAAAGCAAGATGCTGGAGGAGAGTTTGACGGGATTCAGGGTGCTGAGCCTGCAGAAAGCTGCCCTCTCCTCTGACAGAACAAGGATCAGCTCTTCCGCAGCTCCCTCTCTGTGTCTTCTCTGCCATTCTTCACCTTCCCTCTGCCCCCATTCCAGCTGTTGTCTTTGAGTGATCCTGTGCTAGAGGTTCAGGCAGGCTCCTGCATGTCTTGGCCTTGCATCCTCTTGGCAGAAAGCTGAGAGTGAGAAATGTTTGGGAAAGTCTTGTGGGTTTTTTTTTGTTTGGGTTTTTGGTTGGCTTTTTTTTTGTTGGCTTTTTTTTTTTTTTTTAACAAGAAGCTTCACTATTCATTCATTCCCCAAATAGCTTTCCCGCTCATTGGACAACATCTTCCTGCTAGGACAGTCCAAGCCTGTTCTGACAGGCAGCTTATCTGCCTGGCAGCTCTGACTGCTTCCTCTGTCTCTCCTTTGTGTGGGAGGTGTTTTGTCTTTCCAAACTTCTGCTGACTTCAGTGGGCATTAGCTTGTGCCCAAACACGCACTGATAGTGCAGTTCAGTGCTGAAGTTCACCGCTGGTTTTTATTTATGTCCCTGCAGTGTGTTTTTCTTTCCAAAGGGAAGGATTTAAGTGGTTTGGGGAGGGGAGGACAGTTGTTATTGGAAGTTAGTGAAGCTGGGGTTCTCAGTTCACCCTGGCTGCCTCCATCCTGCGAGTCCTGCAGCAGGACATGGTGGAGGCACTGCTGTTGAGGGATGCCGTGCTGATTGGGGTTCAAATAAAGGGCTGATCTGCAAAACCCTGTGTCTGAAAAAGCCCAGAGCAGCCAGCTTGTTACTCTCCTGTGTTGCCAGCTGCTCAGGCAACTTAGAAAATTTCCAGTCCAGTTTTAAATCTGGCAAAAGTGGAGCGAAGCGCATGAAGTGTGTGTGCATGAAGCAAGGCTTACAAATGTCAGTGTTTTTAAGAAAAGAAAGTCAGGCATGTTTGAAGCTGCAGTTTGCCAGTGTGCACTCCTGATACAGAATCAATGCTTTCCTTGAGATACAGTTTCCAGTCAGCAAAACTCGGAGTGATGATTTTTGAATCTCCAGAATTTCAGTGAGCCTGTTCCTTGTGGGGAAGCATTTGGGTTTGTTTGTGAAGTCCTTAACTTTTCTCCCTGACCTGTGGGATCCTTCCTACTGTCTGCGTGATGCCACCACATGTCCAGTGCAGTGGCAGCCCAGGGATGTTTGTAGGTCAGGGATGACAGATACTCGGCAGGACTCATCAGTGCTATTAATTAATTGCATTCCAACAGCAGCGAAAGCAGCAGCAAGAGTAATAAACAAATTATAATCTACATTATGAAGCTGACAGGTGCCACCCACTCATTACCTGTCTTTAACCGCTCTCATTACTACCCAGTCTTTGTGGGAACTAATCTTGCTGCTCAGTGTCCGACTTGTTCACTTAATGCCATTATCTGAATGCAATCTGAAGCAATCGGCCTCTCCCTGAGAAAGAAGAGGAAGGTGCTTTTCCTCAGGCTTGTTCTCTGGATGCTGGAACACAGGGAGCTCCGGGGTGGAGGAGGCTCAAGGGGCCCTTTGCAAAAGCATGGTGTGGCTGGGAACTGAAGGCTGAAATCCACAGGGACAGTTTGGGAAGGAGCTGGGGATGGGTAACAGAATGGGAGATTGCCACTAGGAGGAAAAGTCTGCACTCTGTTCATCTCCATGGGATTAAGGAACAGTATCCAGTAAAGGGATAATAGGAAGAGCCACAATTTTTTCCTCTCCGGATGTCTTCGAGGTTTTGGGAGAAAGTTGGGTTGCTGACTAATGACACTTCTCTTTGTGGCTGCCCCAGGGAATTGTGGAGGAAGTTCTGGTAGTGCCTCCACGGGGACCAGTTCAAGCTACCCCTGGGAGAAAGAAATTGAACTCCAGAAATTTCTTGCAGTGGTCTGGCTTAGGCTGAGCTCAGCAGAGTCGAGGATGCTCAGCCAGAGGAGCTCAGCCTCCTTGCCTGGCTGCTCCCTTGCCTTGTGTGGGTCCTGGCGTTAAGGACTGTGCTGTGCCTGGGCTGCAGCTGTTCTCCTTTCCTCACTGACACAACTGGGAGCCTTCCTGGGGAGCATTACTGAAGCCTGGAAGATGAGGAGTTGGGCTGAGAGACCAGAGGAGAAAACAGGTCTTTTTGAAGATACTCTATGGATGACTGGACCATGTCCAGCCAGAGGTTCTGTTGTGCTCTCAGAGTTTTGGGATATCTCATCGGAGGGGTCTTCTAATGAGTAAATAGTAAGCCAAAAGGTGAGAAACAAAGAGAGGTGAGGGGCCAGCTTTCCCAGTGGAGAATTGACATCAGTCAGATACAACAAGGGCCTGTGAAAAGCCAAGTTGTTGAACGTGTCTGTTAATGAAAAAGAAATAAGTGACAGACAATGTTTTCTGTTGACTATCTAGAGTAGCAACCCCAAAAGATGCACTGAATAGCTGTAGGAAGTCCTTGCAATATGGAGTGGTGGGACTGTAGCATATGATGCTGAGAAAAGCAAAGCAGTCCATCTCTAAATGGAATAACATCACAAGGGAGCGAGATCTCGGAAGTGCAATGAACTGTGCTATGGGAACAAGGCTTGATTCTGAGTATCGTCAAAAAACCCCCAAACAGCCTCTACAAAATCAGCCAGGAACAAACTGGATAAATGCATTGTATGAATCTATGGTGAACCAAAGCATTTGGGGGCTTGGGGGGCATTGGAGTAACTAATGCAAGGAAAATCCACTGAGTGCTTTTAAATATGAATACACAGTATCTTGTTGGGAAAATCCCACACCTGCAAAGAGCTGGAGCCCGGGCAAGCATTAGTAATTTAACATAGTTACATGCTACATGGCTGCGTGGCCTGTTCTTACTCTCTTCTCTTGGTTCTGCCGTTAAGCACCATAGAAAACAGGACAACAGGGCAGGACAAAGCTTGATCCAACAGTAGGTAGTGACTGTGATTCCTCTGCTTTTCCAAAAAAATGCTGTCCTGGAATAAGCTGTGTGACACATTGTGACCGTGTGTGTGTGAAGAGCTTTGCTGGAGGTTGGAGATCCTGTGCTGTCTCAGTAATGAGAGATGCTGAAGTGCATGGCTGGAGGAGAAGACTCCTGAGGCTGTTGTGTGTCTGATATCAAGTGGACATTGCAAACAGACAGCCCAAGCAATCAGAAAGTCTTTGTACCAACAGAAGTGTCTTGTTCTTCACCGGCACCAGTCATTCTGAAATGGACAGAATCCTTAGGTGATGGAAAGCCATGGCCTGGGCCAACAGACCTGCCTTGTCTCCTCTGAGGAATGTTTGGGCAGGAAACCAACTCCAAAAGGATCTGCTTTCTTCGCCCTGTCCTCTCCCATCACTCCTTAAGTCCTGTGCTTCTGGTTAAGGAGAACTTGACGATGTGGATGGGTCAGGCCAACTCATCCTGCCCTCAAAGCCCTCGTGTGCTACTTTAACCCACACCACAGTGGGGCGAGACACTGTGTGGGAGTGTGAGACAGTTCCTAATGTTCCTGTTGATCAAATGGCCCACTGAGTCTCCTGATCTGCCGGGGTGATAAATCCTAACAAGGACTCTCTCTTAATCCTCATTATCCTCTGTTGGCGCTTCCTGCCCACATACACTAGATATTTCCTATCAACAGGGAGGAACCTCCGTGGAAGATAGGATCAGATTCCCAGGAGCCAGGCTGTAGTAAGAGTGAAGAAAGAATGAGGAAACTGTCCTAATTTGAGGTTAATCTTATAAATACAGGGTTGGATACAGACAATAGGAAGAGAAATGCCAGGAGAGCTTTAGCATTTACTTAGGAAAGGATCATCTTTTTCCAGGAGTAGCCTGAATTGTAACTTATGATGTGGTGAAGTTGCTGTTTGATGTCAGCTTCAGCAGAGGGGAGGAGACAGATTCTGTTTTGGGTCACCAGAGGAGGAGTAACCTGAGAAAAAAAACAAACAGGGAAAGGTGTTTATAAAAGCAATTTTTTGTCATTTGTGTACTGATTCAAGCTGCAGCGCATGGATGGAGTGTTTAGTTTCCCAGGTTTTATTTGAATAAGACACTAAATAAGGAGAAGAAAAGGACTGTGTTTTTTTTTTTCCCGAAGCAGACATGCTAATATACCTGTTGGGTATTTAAAGTTGCATGGCATTGCTGAAAATACAGAAACCCACAGATCTTTTCTTCTAGTGCAAGTGGGTTATTGGGGTGGGGTGTTTCTTTCCCCTACCTAGACCCATAGCTGGAGCCTGGACCAGTCAGAGGCTTGGCCTGTCCCTCATGCTCACCTTTCATGTGGGCTGGGTGGAGTGTGCTGAAGCTGTTTGTGGTGGGGAGCTCTTTACAGACAGTTGCTGTTATGGACCTTTTCAGACAACCTGTTAAACTGAAGAGGTGCCTCCTGCCTGTCCTGTCCACACCATGGCACCGTGCAGGGCCTGTGATGCCTCTGTGTGTTTCGTTCACAGGCAGGGAGAGAGCAGGCGCCTGTTTGCGAGAAGTGAATTGCCTTTGTGGGGGGGGTGTGAGGGTCCCTAACTGCACATTCATGTACAGCAGGTGTTCCGGCACGATCCCACAGCCAAGTGAATGACTACAGTGCAACAAGGTGTGGACATTGGTTGCTCATCCCCACCCTGAAGGTGGTGTTGCAAGTTCCCGAAAAATGCCGTCATGCCCTTGCGGGTTTGGACTCGTTTGGCTTTTCACTCTCTGTGTCCTGCTCACAGGTGCGTGTTGGTGTTTTATTTGTTGCTTAGCTCTGGGCTGATCACTGCTTCCTCCCTCAGAAGCTTTACAGGCCTTGCTTTGGACCAGGTTTGTGAAGCTACTGTGATGTACAAACCCCTGCTGCTTCCCAGAAACTTCCAGTCCCTTTTGGGTAGTCCAGCTTGGACAGGAGATCTTGCAAAGCTTGGCCCAAGATGAGTGATACCGTAGTTCCTTGTCCCATGCTTCCTGTATGAGTTAGGACACGGCTTTTTATTTATTTTTATGCTATCTGTATCTTAATTTCCCAGTTCCTACTGTTTCTGGCCCTCCCAGGATAACTGATTTTTGCCTGAAAGTCAGTAGAACAGCCGTGTTCTGCCATGTGAACTCCCATTCCTTCCCCAGGTGGCTGACTCTGTTGTTTTCTCTTCACCATGGCAGATTATGTCATCCAAGGGTTCTGCTTCATTACAGACAGTGCACAGTTTGATGGCTGGTTTGGTTTTCTCTTTTGGGCTCTGTTTAAGATAAACTCTGTCAGGGAGCAGGGCTGGCTCAGAGGACATATACAGTGGTGTGGGCACAGCAGATCCTCTTTGTGCTAAATTTCCTTTCATAAAGGGTTGCTAAGTAATGCCTACAGGTGGTTGATGCAGCTGGATAGTGAGCAGAGTATAATTGCTTCTGCTATCTTCTGGGATGTGCTTCCAGCAAGTCACGACACCTGGTAACGCGCTTGTAACATCTATTAACCTTGTAATTATGTAAGTGGTGCTTTAATCCTGCCTGGTCGCCAGTCAGGTCTGGAAACATTGACTGTGGCTCTCCATGGTCACTGCTGAGATGCTGTGCCTGGTCGCTGAGTTCACTGCATCTTGCTGTTAGTCCTTGTCAGGTGCTCCACTCCTTCTCACAGCTCAAAGCCTGCCCTTTTCATTGGTTTTCTCCCTCAGTTCTTCTGCGTTGTTGGAATGTTGATGCTTTGCCGGCCAGGTGCTGCCGTGTGGAATTTCTCCCCTTACAGATGACAGATACCGTGCAGTGAAGAGCTGTGAGGCTGAAGGGATCAACATTCCTGCAGAGCCCCGAGTCACCTGGCGTGGCACTGGATTTTGGGAAGGTGGAAGAACTGGAGTGAGAGTTGAGGCTTGCTGCAGAAAGAAGATTGTGGGTGCTGCTGGGATCTGGTCTGCTGCAGGAAGGGGAGTCCTTGTGCTGCTGGCTGTGGAAGGCACATACCAGCTACAGGGTGCTCAGCCAGGTAGGGGACAGATGGAAAGGAGTGTCCTGCACTGGCTATGAACAGAGTCTGGACCAAGCCATCAGTAAAAAGATTGAGCCCCGAGCTTTTAACAAACCATGCCTTCTTCTTCTCCGAGGCCTCCTCTGAGTACAGGAGTAAGGTGTTAGACCAGAGTACCCAACTGCTGGAATCCTGATCCTTGCCTGGGAAGGTGTTCTCTGGAGAAATGCAGACAGCAGCATCCTGCCATGTGGGAAGCCCTGAAGAAGAGAAGGCTTGGCCAGGAGGAGGTGGGGAGCACACAGGAGGATCTTGGGGTGGGGTTTGAGGACAGGCTGACTCCCAGGTCCAGCTCTGGGGCAGCCCTGCTAAATGCTCTTCCCAGCACTGGGAGGGACAGGTGTTCAGCGGGCAGGGCGGGGTGGATGCTCTGTGCCAAACTCTCACTTGTCTCCTTTCTCCTTAGGGCATTCTTCATTCACCAAACTTGCTACTAAGGCAGCTTTGGTGGAAGTAATCAGTTTCCGGAAAGTGGAGGCCTTTCCTGGGTGAGGACCCAGTGCTGGGACTTGGGTGAACCACTGTTTGGAAGAGCAGAATGGGAAAAGTGGGGGGTTTTGCTGTGTGCTCCATTACCAGGGACTGTGGAGAAGAATACAGAGCAACAAACGACACCAAAAAGCAGAGAGCCAATTTTATTTGCCTGCTTCTGGTGAGCAAAGCTTTGAATGAAGAGCACAGCCTGCCTCCAGTCTGTCTGTCTTCCTCCTCCCTGGCTCTAAACAAGACTTCAGGTGCGTGGCTCCAGAATAAGCAATGAGAGCCAGTCCAGGGTGGGAACCATCTTTGCCCTCCACTATCTCTAGTGCCCCAGTCAGCAGGGACGTGAGCCTGGGCAGCACCCCTGTGGCACGGCTGTCAGCAAAAATAACAAGCTGGCAAGTCCTGACTCCTTATTTATATTTTGGTGAAGGTTTTTATCATGTTTCCTGCAGACACAGATGGAGAGGAACGGGTGGTTCTGCTGTTGGCGCGCCTTTCTGATAAAAGCCAATGGCTTTTCACAAACTCTTGAGTTGTTGTTGGGTCTCAGTATATCCCCTTTTGCTGTTTCACATCACTGCTTCTCCTGTGCCTGCTGGAAGACAGGTGTCTTCTGTGCAAAGGATTTTTAAGAAGCTGCTTGGCCTGTTTACTTTTCATCTTTATAACCCTTATTCTGGTTTTTTTTTATTATTCTTCCTCTGCCCCATAAACCTCTTGTTTACCTTCCCCAAATAGAGAAAATTTACAGGAATCTGTAATTTGTTAATTGAAATTGCTTCTTGCTCTGCATGGAAACAAAAAAAGCAAACTACAACTGCAACACAATGAAAGCATAAACAGGAAAACATACCAAAAAAAGCTTCATTTTGGAGACATAGTCCCTCAAGAATGCAAAACCTTCTAGGCCTGGAAGGTCTGTGAGTCAAGTATCAATTGATGTGATGTACCAGAAAAGGAAATGCTTAACTTTTTTATTTATGTCCAGTAAATCTCAATGAAGCCTTCAGGAAAAAAACAACTCAGGAGGATTCAAAGGGAAACAGCTTGGAGGGCTTCCGGCTGTGTATGCACCACTTTAAATTTAAGAGCTTCACGGGAATGTTAATAGTTTATTCTCAGCAGTGTCACTGAAATGAGTCTGTAATTTGGAAACCTTTGCATGACTTTCAATTTTAAAGTAAAAGAGAATTCTGGCCTAGATTTTAAAAAGTGACTATGGAAGGTTCCCTGGTTAAGTAGCCCGTAAACAATGTCTAGAAAAGCAAATCCCTTAAGGCTGTCTCCACTTGGAATCCAAATTTAATAAGTGATTTTTGTGACCTTATGTTGGGGAGTCACCATTTGGGCAACCAAAAACTGGTGAATTATCTATTAGCGGTAACATATTTAAACTGAGTAATTGAACACAGTGAGTAGAGTCATCAAAACTGAAGTGTGTTTGTGGCTTATCTGTTAATTGACAATGGAGCTCAATCATTTGATGAGCATCTGGCTTCACGTTGTACACCTAGCTCTAGTGTCCACCTGCAAAGGAGCAGAATGTTCAGTTAAGCTCAGTATTGATGGTTTACAAAGATCAGAGCTATATTTTTATTGCTTTACTTGGAAAAGACTTGAGAAGTCCTTGGAGCATCTTTTTTATCTTTATTTGTTTTAACCCCTTCCAGCAGGATGTCAGCAGGCCAGAGGCAGGCAGTTATCCCCTCTGCAGTTGGTCAGACAGTCAGCAAGGAATTTCTTTGGTCTGCAAGTTCGAAGGAGTCCTTGTCTTGGGTGCACTGGGACCCAGCCAGGCGGGACAGCACTTTTCATCTCTGCAACTTGAATTAGGGCAAAGGAAGAACAAACTGTCACTATGAGCTGTTCCAACCAACTCCCTTCTTCTATCAACTGCCAACCATGATGTTATGTTTAATTATTTGCATTACATCATTAATCCTGTGCTAGGTGTTGTACATGGATAATGATGCAAAGCCTGCCCCAGGTTTGGACACTGTACAGGCTTCCCTGTAGGGCGGATGTGCAAAACTGTTTGAAGTGCTCAAGGAGGGGAAGCTGGCAAAACCTCCCCTATCTTCTGCCCTTGGAACAGTAAGATATTTACCATGTTAATTTAGCTTACTTATTAAAATGGAATAGTCATCTTCAGAAGTAAAGCCTGCACAGGTTAGAAACTCCTTTATGCTTTCTGTGCTACGTGTCTGAGCAGAACATTTCTGAGGGAGACCCTGCCAGGGGTCCACTGGGCTATTCCCACTGGCACAAGCCCAGGCTGGGCACCGGGGCAGTTATTCAGAAACCTTGGGCAAAGCAGAATCCATCAAAGCCTTGGCTCTGCAGAGCATAAAAGTCAAAGTGTCTTTTCTGAAGGTGCCTGGTTAACGAGCAGATCTCCCCCCTCCCAGAGCCTGTGGTGACAGCTGGCTCCTTGTCATTGCCCCAATGTTATTTCTGCATCCTCACAGCCTGTGTGTGCACACATATTTCCACTTGCTTTTTTATCATGGTCTCCTTTCTGAGCTTCCCTTTAGACTGTTGATAAACTGTATTGCTTAATATGGGTGAGGGTGTTGGTTTTGGAGGGTCTGGCAGGATTCCCTGCAGAGCAGCTATCACAGTGTGGTCTCAGGGTCTATCAGCCAGGCAGTGGAGCTTGCTGGGTCCCTCCCAGCAGAAGTGTGCCTGCCAGCTGCTATTGTGGGGATGAAACTGGGAAAGGATGTTCTGTGTACTGGTGGTAAACCTCTGAGCAAAGGGGCTGGGAAAGGGGATGAGCAGTGCTGGTGGCAGAGGAGGGTCAGCCTCACTTGCAGAGCCCCTGTGCTACACTCACCAAGTCTGGTCTGAGAGGGGGGAGAGGGAAATAATTTCTTCTCTGGCCTATGTTGGTGCCTCTGCCCTCCTGCTCTCGTGCAGGGCTGTGTGTGTAGTGTCTGTGAAACAGAGCAGGGCAAGGCAGCAGGTGCCCAAACGCTTCGTTCTTCCTCAGTCCTGTGGCCAGAGTTGAGCCCAGTTGTCTGTCACCTGAATCAAACCTGCCTTAATCTGGTGGAAGTGAGGTCAGGGACGGGACCTGGAATGTATCCCAATATTCCCTGGCTAGCTCTACACTGGGAAATCCAGGAGCTGATGGTGCTTCACTGCTCTGGTGAGAGATGCCCTTTACCCCTCTCTGGAGTGGCTGAGTCTGTATACAGTGAAAAATGCTCTGCCTCCGGAAGAGGAAATGTGGGCTCTGCTTCTCTGAGATGCTGCAGGGTGGCCAAACATCCTCAGCAGATAGAGATCGTGTACTTCAGGCGGACCACTAAACTTTTAGGCAGCAATTAGGACTTCTACACTAACTCTGAGTCAACTAATGCATCTGGGTGTTGCCTTGGCATACTTCCGATGGCAAATCCTTCCTGTGTAGGCTTGATGTTCTTACGTTCTCTGATGGCCTCTCAAATGCTCCACTTGGAAACTTGATCAAAAACCTGTGGTGGTGCCAAAGGGAGATGTCCCATTAAATTCCTCAGTCTTCCTTTGGTCCTGCAGATGATCCCAGGCAATTTCTTTGATGCCTTCTTCCCCAGTGGATGAAGTAATTATGGCTTCTGTGCAGCAGGCTAATAGCTCTGAAGGCTTTAGTCAGGCTGATTAACAACCACTGTGTTTTAATAAAAAATGTTCTGGTAAATCTTTCTGAATTGCAGCCCTAATTACTCTGCAGCCTGATGTGCAGCAATTGCAAAGCTAATAGGATCACCTGAATCCAGTTAATGAATCCTCTGTTATGGTTTGCTGTGACTCACAAGATGTGTAGTGTTTTTTTTCTGGTCTCCCCTGCCCTGCTCCATTCCCTGGTGAATATTTATGCTCTGTATGGCTGAAGGTAAGGGGGTGTGCACCTAGACTTTGAATGAGTTAACTTAAATATATGTGCATCCTTCCTCTTGTTATTTCAAGGGACTTGTAAGGATCAGGAGCCTGGGCTTTTTGCTTTGGTCTCAAGAAGAGTTCATTCCAGAAGTCACCCGTAGCTGCTCTTGCCTGATAACTCTTTTCAGACTTACAGGTTTTGATGAGAAATCTGTTCAACCCTGTTCTCTGCTTCCTCAGCAGTGGTCTGCATATATGTAGAGAGCAGAGTTAGGAGAAACACCCTTCCTCCTCGCTGCTAGCATTTAATGGTAGTTTGTCACGAATCAGAAAAAAAACCCAAACAACAACATGAAACTGAAAACTGAAAGTAATTTGTTTTGTTGGAACTTTTTCTTTAGGTTTCAACCCTTTGTATGTAAACATTTTTACGCTCCCCGGCTGCCTCCACTCCCTCTTCAAAAGTAGCAATCCAAGATTTTTCATCTTTTACAAGGTTGTAAGGTGGTGATTTAGTTTTGGAAAGCTTTAGAGTGGGACTCTGGGCAAGAAGCACAGACCAACCGGTGCTTTTGATTTGAAGGTGCCTTTTGCTTTTGCAGGTGATTTAGGGCTCCAGGTGATTTAGGGCTTGTTGGCAGACTTGTGTTAAAGGTTTGGCCTCAGTCAGGGATAAACAAGGATTGTTTGAAAGTGGCCTTTCAAGACTTCCCTCCTTGCTCACTTCTTGTTCTAAATGTAATGTGCTTCTTACATAGATTTATAGGTTTAACTCCTTGTTTAGGCACACTATAAAATGTGCCTCTAACCATGTACCTTGTAACTACCATAATAGCAAGGAAGCCTGTCTGACGAATGTAGTGGCAGGAAGCAAAATCAACATCTAAAGGATGTAATAAAGAGATTCAGGTGGGTAGGACACAGCAACATACCAGAGGACAGACTTTACACCAGTTACATTTCTGGTCATGTACCTCCAGTGCTGTCCTTTACTGGGCATAATCCAATGAACCATTTCTCTGAACTCTCATGGTGTTGGGGCTTGTGTAAAAGTCCAGGTGTGGGGCCTGGGACTGGCTGTCCCCCAGCTGTGAGGGTATTCCTGTAGAGGGGAGGATGCACAGAGCAAATCTTTCTCTTTTCTGCTGCTCATACCACAGGTGATTTCATACATGGATCAAGCTGCAAAACTCCAGCTCAATATGGGGGTGTTAACAGAGGATATTGGACTGGGCATTTTCAGAGGCTTCATTAAATTTCTGTCTAGGAACTTGAAGCCCTTGGGTAAGAGGGCAAAAATGCTAAATGATTCAAGTTTTGCAGCAGAGAGAGATGAATGAAGTTACACAGGAATTGTACAAATATTTATTGCATGCTGGCAACAGATTTCAGGTCAGCCCTTTACAGCTGGGGGCAGAGAATGACAATATTTTTTTTTTTTTAAAGCAGAGTTTAGAGCAAAGAAAAATAAAAGGCCTGGATGATGTTTAGAAGGAGGAACAAACCCAAGCCTGGCAAATCTGCTTGTAAACGATAAGACAAGGAGGGCAAGAGAGCAGAGGTGGTGCTGGAGGATTTGTGTTGCTTTCCTGAGCATGAGAAGTGCAGTATCAGCCCTGTAGCTGCTCCTGCCAGGCTGGGACATGCAAAACACCTGTTGTGAATGATGGGCTAAATGTGGGAGGAAAGGAGTGCAGTTTATCTTAGATTTTTAAATATTATAGTGTCAGACTTCTGTGTGTCTGGCTCTCCCCTGAAAGTTCAGAGCCTTTGAAGGCTCCTTTCATTTCTTGTGTTCACAGGCATTTATCCTCTGTGCTCTGTGCTGGGCTCGGTAATTGGGAAGGGATTGGGAATGTAGGAGCTGTAGCATGGTTAGATACCAGTTTTGATTGCCTGTGGTGGTTTTTTTTGTGGCTGTTTTTGTTTGGTTTTCCTCTTTATGGAAGAAATGGGTAATGTGTGGTTGAAGTTAGCTTGACTCTGAGCTGCTGGATGCTTTGGCAATGACATTAGCTTGGTGGCTTGGGGACAGGGGGAATGCTTGCACTCCTTGCCTCCCAGAGGTCAGAGAGGTTTTTTCGTGGTGGGTGGGAGGAAGTCACTTCTCACTTCCTGCTCAGACAGGCTAGAGGTCTGCTGTCTCGCTTACATTTCCCTTAGTCCTGCTGATAAATATTTGTAATTTTGATGTTTTGGAAGCTGAGTGCCGGAAGATCAAAACTCACACTTGCTGGCTTTTGTGGAGAGTGAGATCTGGCTGCTTCCCACATGTCGTCTGTGGGATTGCTGCACATGGCTGCTCTGTGCTTGGACAGTGCCTCGCCCTTCCTTGGGAGCTCTCCAGACAGGAGCCGGGCAGGAAGCAGCATGGCTGTGTGCTGGGCAGAAGCAGGACCTGGGGGCCAGGAGGGATGGAGCTCATTTCTGGCTTCAGGGTGATGACCAGACATGACAGAACATGGAGAGCAGCGTGTGCTGGGTGCTGTGCAGCAGACCCTGTCCTCCCGTCACATTCCGATGGCAGACCAGATCGTGCCTAACCCACGCTGCCAGAGCTGAGCCTCTCCCACTTCACTCCAGCTCGCAGCAAGGCTGGAGAGGGAGCTGTCACAGTGGAGCTCCAAGCTCACTCTCTCTGAACCGAATGTGGGAGTTTTTGGCATGTCCTTGAGTGGGACAAAGATTTGAAATCCTTACCCTAACCTATGGGGAAAGCATTCAGGAGGCTTTCATCTTTGGAAAATGCACTGGGTTCTCTGGATGAAAGAGCTATTATTTACCTATCAACAACATAATCCCCCTCCCTCCTACAGATTGCAGGCAAGCTCCCGGGGCAAACGGCAGTGTAATTAAGAACAAATATTTACTATGAAGGACTAGCTGAGGCCTGGCTGGGCAAGCAGCCATGAGCCTTGTCTGAACTTGCCTTCTGTTTGTTCCCCTTTGAAAGCAAGGAGTCAAAGTCTTTTGTCAGAGGAGTGTTTGTGAGGCACAAGATGGTGGGTTGGGCCTCCGAAGCAGCCAGGAGCTATCAGGCTGTTTGTTCCAAGCCTCGGAAATCCCCCACAAGAGGAGCTCCTTGCTTCCAGAGGCACTTCACTTTGACATTACGGATGGCTCTTAAGTAGATGTGCAAGTGAGGGTTAGTGTGGGCACTGCACCTGGTGCCATGCTACAAGCAAGTCTGTGGAAATACTTGTCTGCTCTAAAACCCCAAATTAATTCAGTCTTCATTTGCATCTACTTTCCCTTCTGATTTCTGTTGCAATTCAAGGTTTTGCTTCCCAGGACTGAAGCCATGGTGTGAAGATGCAAGGGAGCTTGGCTGCTGGAGAAAGCATGAACTTCCAAAATTGTTGTGACTGTTTCACAGCTCACACGCACAGCCTAGTCACCTGCCTTCTGCCACTCCGATCAACAGCAAGGAGAGGTGACAGGGTTCTTGCTCATCTCCTGGCAAGGCTTGGCAAGCTGAAATTTAATAAATAAGTCAATTGTGAGTAATAGAAACAATTGCAAGGATGTGGTGTGTGGTTCAACCAGCTATCACTGCTGTGGTAATGCAACAAGGCATGTGATTAGACTGGGAAATTGCTGTAGCAATACCAAGATTTACAGCATGAGTCCCACAGAAGGAGTTGTCGTGGGAGACACACACAGTCACTCAGAGTTTGCAAGAGGACTGAGCAAAGTGTCTGAACAAGAGTTCTAGAGTCTTCCAGAGTGCTAAGGAAGCCATGGAAGCAACTGGAGAGGTGCCCTGCACCATGCTGGTGTGTGTGCTCTGAAACAGTTACAACTTGTCAGTTTTTGAGGAATATGTCACCAGCTGCGCCGATTTAAAAGGTCTTTTTTGGTTTGTTCCTCTTTGTTGTAAGGATGGTCATGTATTGTCAGCAGTGTAACAGCTGAAACAAGGGTTTACAGATGCCTGTGTTCCTGGGCTAAGCCTAACATGCCTGGACCTCTGATCTTTGAGAACTGCTTTATATATTAGATATCTGGTTTGGGTCTTTTAAATAAAATCCTTTGCTCCCAGAGACGAGAGTTTATTTGAGGCTTTACTCTGAATGACACATCTCCTTTTGTTTGGGAGCTTGGATGCAACACCAGGGAGAAGGCAGAGGTTATCCAGTACACGGGGTCTGGGAGGCCTGGGGAGAGGAAAAGCACTCAGCCATGGGCTAGGAAGCCGCAGAAGAGCAAAGAAATGAGCTGGAGAGGCTCTTGCTCCTTAAGAGTGCAAGAACAGCTTCAGCAGTGCCATTTGCTGTGGCTTTATCAGTGCCCACCTCCTGCTTTGGCCCATGGTGTGTGCAGGGAGGACGTGGCTGCGTGGCCACTGCAGCTCAAGTGCAGTGGCCAGTGTGTTAATGCTGGCAAACCCCAACTGAACTCAGAGCTTGAGTGGAACAAAACTTGCTTGCTGTTTTTCCCATTAAACCCACGCCATCCTGGCTCATAAGTGTGTGTGTTTTTTGGCTTCACTGTCCAAAAGAAATGCCAAAAAAGCTGTCGGGTCTCTGGTTTGGCTTCTGCAAAGGTGTTGTCCATTCCGGTGTGTCTCGTGCATATGGGCTGTAGGAGGACAGCCCTGCTTTTGTCATCGTTGCCAGTGAGCCAGACATCTAGAGTGCTTCTGCCAAACTTGTTCTGCTGTTCAAGAGTTCTGCTTGGTTTTTAAAGGGAAGTTGATTTTTAAAGCTGCCTGGAGTATGTGCTGTGCTTTCTGAAAGAGAAGTAGGCAATGAAGTTCTGGTCAGAGAAAATATATTTTGGTTCTTTGGGGGAATGATTCCTGCCTTGTTTTGTTGATTCCCACTACTGCTGTACATTCGTGGTCACACTTGCTCATTGGCAGGTTGAGGGATACATGTCTTTGGAGTACTGTGTCCTGAAAAGGTGAGTGCTTGCAAGAATTCCTTGGATGAGACCTCATTCTCCTTGGTTAGTAGAGGATCCTGAAGCCAGATAGGCCACTAGACAGAAGTTGTGCAGAGAGCTACATCATCCTAGTGCAGCAAGCAGTGATCAGGACTAAGGAGACTGTCTTTTAACATTGCGTTTGGAATTTTGTATCAAGGACAAGTCTGTGCCTGGGACTATGCATACACTGGAGAACATCCTCATTTCCTTAAACTTAGCATGTTAAAGAGGGGGTGAAATACTGAAATACTTCCTACTTCTGCTCTTCCCCAGTGGTTTAGAGACAAGTTTAATAATTATCATTTGAAAAGGGCCTAAGGAAAGAAGGCAAGATATTCTTTTCTGTCTGACATTACAAAGAGACTTTCACACCTCATCTCCAGGCACTACCAATTGTGTTGTGTCTTTTGTGATAGTTATCAAACCAATAGACTAGGTATTTCCTAGCACTGCAGGTACCCACACGACGAAAGGAACCTGAGAAGACTCTGAGGATCCCCAGGGAGTCAAGAGGGAGGAGCAGGTTGCTGTGGCCTGCACATTCCTACACTGAGCTGATGAGGAAGAGTTAACTCACTTCTGTCTGAGCTGAGGCTGGAAGCAGAGGTTGACTGACTGAACATTGGAAATCCTCTCTTCATGCCAGGTGTAACAAGGATCATCTGGTAAAAATGTGTTTCTGCCTGAGACAGATCTGCCTTAGACATGAATTAGCACGAATGGAGTTTGCTGTCTGCTGGAGGAGCCAGGTCCCCAGTTGAGCAAAGCCTAACGGAAATTGGATCCAGTCCAGAATGTCTGGATGGCATATGATATTTACTGAAATATGGCATTGCTTGTGTAAGCAGCACACCCTTCTCCCTCACTCTGGAAACCATCTGGGCTTCATGTGTGAGTGGCTGAAAACCGGAGCAGGAGCGCATCTGATGCTGTATGGCTCTTGTGACGTGTTTCCCACTCTGGCCCCTCTGTCTGGGTGTCCATGCATTTGCAGGCTTAGGAGTCTCAGCCATGCCCCAATGTCCTCTTAACCCACTGAGGGTTTTCTTCCCTTGCTCTGCAGTGGTTGTAAATGGAGTAGGGTTGTGTGAGGAGTTTGCACAGGGTTTTACTGACAGGGTAGGAGACAAACTCTCTTGCCTAGGCCAGGGTACAATCATTTTGTTGGCCAAACCTTTCATTTCTAGCTGGGTCCACAGCCAGTAGCTTTATTGACTCTACTGATTTTTATACAAGCTGGAGTGAAAGCTCCTGGGAACAAGGAAGGATTATTTGGCATGTCTGTGCACTTGCATGGCAAGTGTTTTTTCCAAATGCAGCTGAGCACCCTTAGCAGAGACTTGGGACTGGGCAGAACCCCCTGTTCTTGACAAAGCCAGGCTAAGAAATTATTTGTCCAATTGCTGTGTTGAAAGGGCAGGAGGGAACAGGGGAATACAAAAAGTAATGCAAATTTGGTTGTGCTTTTCTTTAGCTTTTGGGAGGGGGGGTTAGTTAAAGGTAGGACTTCTGGGGTGGGGTTAGGGTTTCCTCTGCTGTTTTCAAGGCTTTCCTTGTAGCTTCCTCTCTGTCTGTGTATGCGCACTCTGTGGGTTTTGTTTCTTAGAGGGAGCATCATATGACAGCCCCAGCATCTCTGATCTTTCTGGCAGACTGATCCCTCTTCCTTCCTGAACTTGATAAACAGTCCAAGAAACTGTGCCTGTGTGTGAATGCAAGTACGTCTTTCGGAGACCACATCTTGCTTCTCCATTTTTGGTGTGGTTTTTCTATCCTTCCGTCAGAGTTTCTGGTGCTTCTCTGCTTTGCTTTCCCATCTCCCCTCCTGCTGTGGTTTACCTGCTGCTGCCTGACTTGAAGATGGGGGTGATACTGTGAACAATCCATTTCTGAGAGCTCTGACTTGTGCCACCCTGATGGCACAGGGTTTCTGAGGTGGTGGCCAGGGCTTCAGGCCCTCTTGACAAGACTTTGCAGCGCTTTCTGAACTCAGCCTGCTCGTGTAGTGCTGGCAGTTTCTTCCTGCAAAGTGGTTGCTGTGGCTTGCAGGTTACCCAGACGCCCAGTGCAGGCAGATGCTGCTGGAAGAGGAAAGCCTTGTCTGTGTGTCTGTGCAAAGCACTGTGGCACAGCAGAGCTCTGGTTTAGAGCAGCACTCTGACATGGTAGCACAATGTGAATTGTTCCCAGACTCCAGCTGTCCTTGGCCTAAAGTGGCTAAAATACAGAGAGCCACTGAAGCAACTTCCCTTGCTTCCAACCCCAGCAGCTTGTGCTTTTGTGGCCAAAGGAGCTGGCTCCAGCTATGTTACTGCTGCTGGAAAGTGGAAATGCCCTGTGTGCAGCTCATCATCAAGGCCCAGGAGGGCCTGGGGGCTTGACCTTTGTACCTCTACTCAGAGAGTTTCTTGTGGGCTGGGCCTTACCAGAACTCCTTAGAACTGGGAAATCCCTTGGGCTGAGGGGTGCATTTTCCTTAGTTCCTGAAGTAGTGCACATTTGAATCTCATTCTCCTCTTTAGGTCACTGCCAGATCTGAGTTGCCAGAGCCAAGCTGGACTAGTCTTGTACTGTCTTCAGCTCCTCCAGCTGAGTCTGCCCTTCCCTCGAGTGTAGCTGATGCTTGAGAAGTGTTGTGTGCTTGTCCCCATCCTCCAGAGTAGGAGAAAGGTTCCCACTTTGTTCTCTTCCTGTCTCTTGGAGAGATCCAGCAGCTCGGTGTTCAGCAGCAGCATTTAAACAGGTCACTTCAGTATGGAGGTACCTTCTCTGCTGCCTCCCTTCCTTTTTCCTGCTTTGGCAGATTGCCTGGCCTGATTGACTGCATTTTGATTCATCTCTGCTATTTAATCTCCTCCCTGGAGAAAGATGGGCAGGAGAGATGCTGTTGCTGCCCTGAGGTAGGAATCAAGAGCTGCAGAGTGTTATTTCATTCAGTCCAAAAAAGCCCTCTAAGAGCACAGAGGACATGTTGTGCTGCAGTGAAAGGCGGCTTTGAGGGATCATGTAATCTGCCCTCGCCTGGCCTTGTGCTGTCTCTTGCTGTACGGCTGGAATCAAAATACCATCTCAGATACTGCAGCCCAATTGATTGGAGCTGTTTCAACCAATTCCATCTCTGTGTTCTGGAGGAAGACCTTTCTTTCTTCCTTCCCCATCCTGGTCAGATAACATCCAGGAAACTCGGTGTCCAGACAAGAGGTTCATCTTTTGCAGGGAGGTGACACTGTGAAGGAGACAAACAGCTTTCTAGTGAATGGGGGTGGGTGGGCTGAAGATGTTGGAACAGGAGAGTGATAGGAGGGAGCAGATGAAATGATGTCCCCCATTCCTTTCAGCCAGAAGGGCTGTCGGGGTCAAAGGGTTGGAATACAGATGAGCAGCTGTGAGGCAGAGGCTGGAAAGAGCTTTTTTTGTTTGTGCTGAATAACGCTTGGTGCGTTGGCTGCCTGTGTCTAGCTGTATGCTGTCCTGTAGGGATGAGAGCTGTGCCCTGTTGTCCTTCCTCATCTTCTTTCCCTGGAACTTTCTACTGGGATGATGCCTCCTAAGGCTGAGCTGCGTCTGGGGCACCTCTCGAGGGATGCTGACTGATGATGTGCACTGAGCTTTAAGGCAGCGGGGTTTGGCGTCTCCTCTCACCTATAGAAAGGTGGTTTTCCTGCTGGTTTGCCATGGCAAAGAGGGATGAGGGTACCAAAACTTGCTCAGACCAGCCTTGAGTGAAAGAATAGGGCTCAGAGCTCTGATGTTGGTTGAGTTCTGCCAAGTGAGACTTTCTGCACTTCTCCATGTGGCCTGTGTCCCTTGGCAGAAAGGGAATGGGGTGAAAGCTCCTGGTGAATGTGTTCATTTCTCCTGGACCGTGTCTCTCCAAGGTCACTCTCTTGCAATTGCATCCATATGGGTGGTCCCTCTGCCTAGCTGAGCTCTTGGAAACCCACCAGGAGAAAGACCTCATGTGACTATGAAATACAGAGCCTTTATACAGCTATTTCAAGTGCTATTCTTTACCAGGACACAGTCTCCTGGGGCAGGTCTCTGAAGGGAGCCAAGTTTTGCATCCAACTAAATTTCTTCTGACCACTGCTGTCCTAGGCCAGCTCACATATCAAAGGCCTGTTGAGAGCAGGATCCTGTGATCTTTTTTTGCTCTAAGTGCTTTTTTCTGCTGTTGGGAGTGCCCAGTGTCTTCAGGGAATGGTGGAAGGAGGTAGTGCCCTCAGCCTTGGCTGTGCTCCCTCCTGATGCTCTGTACAATCTTCAGCGCCCCAGTGTTTGGAGGAAGCTGACTGCAGCTTTATTTACATGCCATGGGTGGGGATATAATAAAAGGAAGTGAAGAAGCCCACACTAACAGCAATGGCTTTTGTTTGTCACCAGCAATACTGTGAGTCTGGCCTCACTAAAAAGCAAATACTGAATGGCCGGCTGCCATCCCATCTTGGGCTCTGGCTGTATGCTCTTGTCTGGAGAGAGGAGCAGAATCAGGCCCATTTGCTCACTGCAGGTCGTGCTGCACAAGGCGGTGGGAATGATGCGATGCTCTTCCCCAGGAATTAACAGTGGGTGAGGCACGTATTTAACCACAGTAGGTCGGGCTCTCCAAGAGTTCTCAGAGTAAGACCCCCTCCTCTTTCCAGATGGTGGAATGTCTCTGAAGAGTTCTCAGTCTGGATAGGCTTTTTTATTTAACTGCTTGGCCTCTGCCCAAGGGAGTCTGTGTGGCTTTATGGGAACGGCTTTTTAGTTGAGCAGTGAGTGTTGTGCATGTTTGAACATGTGTACCCAGTGGATCATTCAGATGGGGATGGAATTGCACTGTTGACCACAAATGTTTGTGCATATGCATTGATTGCACTTATCTGTAAAGTTATAATCCCTACTCAGTTAAAGCTTCTGGTATTATACATCTGCTTGTTATTCTCTGTGCTCTGGGAGACTCTGCTGAGCCACCTCCTCCCCTGCTCCATCCTCGTCTTTATCCTCTCGTGCCTCCCACCCGGCTGGAAAGTGGCTGTGCCACTGGGCCTTGCTGCCCAGCTGAGTTTGTGGGAAATTAGTGATTTCCTTGGGGTGTCTGAGGCTGGTGGAACAGCAAGGCTGAGGGCCCAGACTCTCCTTCATGATCCAGAAAGGATCATGATTGTTCTATGACTCCCTAAAAGGAGATATGTGCTTGTGCATGCAGGGAGATAGACTATATCTGACTTCCAGGGGGACATTTTTGTTACTCCTATTTCTTCTAAATGGATGGGAGGAAGATAGGATGAGGAGAGAGGAAGAACTCCGAAAATTAAAAGCTGGTATAAGACTGGTAAAGACCTGTTATAAATGCAAGGCAACACTTCAGGGTGTTTCAGTCACACAGGGAAGGACGCATGTAAAATAGTCTGGATCCAGTTGATGGGTTGTGCGTGGCCCCTGCTCTGAGAAAAGTGGGGTAAGTTCACTGTGTGATATTCTGGAAAAGCATCCTTGTGGTATAGGATTTATCAAGGTTTCAGGTAATTTTCCAGTCCTACCCTGAACTGCTCTGTGACCTCCTGGAAACTCTGTTACCTGTGTGTGCCTCAGGTCACCCCTGTCTCTGCTTGGCTGGATCTGTTCTCTCCATGGCAGCACCCTCTCTTGCTCTTAAGGCCTTCTGCCTGAGCACGGCTCTGGTTTTGAGGTGGTAAAAGCTCACAGCCTTTGTGGCTAAAAGCTAAAGCTTCCAAAGGGTCTGAGCTTCATTTCATGTGCTCCAGGAAGGTACATCTGGGAGGGAATGGGAAGATGTAAGGGAAAGTTTTGGTGCAAAATGGAGCAGCTGTTTTTCTTTTTTTTTTTTTTTTATTCAGTGCTTTTGTGGGCCAAGAAAAGCCTCGAGTGCTACTAGTGCTTCTTTCTATCAGCTTCTTCCACTGGAAACAGTTCTCTTCTCTTGTCTACCTTGGACAAATAACTTCCGTCTCAAGACCTGCAGGAATGCCAGATGGAAAGTGTTCCCTTCTTTTCAGACTGGCTGGGCACACAGGGCTCATTTACAGCTTGCTGGCATGTGGTAGCTGTTCAGAGAGCTGACTGGGCACTGCCTCCTCGCACGAGCAGAGGGAAGCCAGGCTCCAGAACACAAAAGAAGTAAAGGAGAAGGGATCTGTGTGGCAGATGAAGGCAGCTGACGTGCCAGTGCTGGCAGTGCAAAGGTGTTCAGTGGATCCTAAGCTGCAGAAAGTCTGCTCAGCCTCCTATCTGTGCTGGCTTTGTCCAGGCCTCTCCAAATACTTGTTGGGCACCCCTACCTCAGAGCAGCCCTCAGAAGCAAATACCTCAGGGAGGGAAATTTAACCTGCCATGAGTTTGAGGCTACTAAGTAAATTAGTGGCATGGTTTGTGATATGACCAGAAGATGTAATTTCTCCATCTGTGCTTGAGCACTGCTAGGTACCACTAATTTTCCAGGGACAGACATTAAAGTGAAAACCAACTCTATTCTTGTGTCCCATCCAGCTTCAGCCTTGTCTTCATGCAACCACTTAGAGTGCTTTTAGAAGGAATGGGGAACTGGTAGTGGTAGGAATGCCAACAGGAGAAAAGGCAGAGTGCAGAAACACGATGGTAAACAGGAGGAGTAATACGGATGGCAGCAAGGTTCCTCGGTGCTCAAGCCTTTCACTGGGGCACCAGCTGCCTTTGATAGAACTTTGGTAGGACTGGAGAGACAAAGTGCAGAGTGGTCCTAAGCTACAACCCTTGTGAAAGTGGCAGAAAGTGAACTTGTCGATAGCCAAGCTTTTTTCAAGTGACACAGCTTTTAGGTAAGTGTTCCTGGAAACATGATGGGTTTTCCTCTTGCTCTGTGGGATCCCCTCATTTGATGATATAATTCAGGTAAGTGCTAAATCGCATCGTGGTCAGTGCCACAGCCAGCTGGGCTTCTTGCAGGGCCTTCAAAAAGATAGAGACGTGCCTTGGGACATGAAGGGGCTGACTTTGCAATAACACCTGAGCTTCTGCTCAGCAGGCCCCTCTTGTCTGAGTTTGAGAGGTGTGTGCAGATGCTGTGGTGGTGAATGAAGCCAGATGGGTGGCCAGACCTGGTTGTCCCTCACCTGCCCTGCCATATCAGGTGTTGGGGTGTGGGCTTGGGCAAGTCTCTGTGGACTGGTGAGTTTAACACAGGCTCAGACATGGAGGAAAAAGAGCTCACCCATTTCTGCCTCTTCCCAGAGCCCTGCTCTGACAAGCAGAGCTGTGCTGTCCAAGCTCCAGAGTCCTGGGGCTGCTCCAAGGCCGCCAGCCTTGCAGAGGAGAAGATGGTTTTGTTTAGCTTTCTTACATGAAGAAAATAAGTCTGTCAAACTAGGGATTTGGAAAGGAGAGGGGGGGAGCAGGAAGTCTTCCCGTTGGCATTTATTAGAAGGGAAATGAATGGTTTATGTTCAGGGGGCCCTGCTGGATGTGCAGTGCTCAGGGACAGTGGTCTGGTGAAAGCCTCCTGACTTCTCGAGTCCGTGGTGAGAATGTGATCTGGAATGAGCAAGAAAAGGCTAAATATAGAAGCTGCTGGCTCCCATCCTGCAATGGCGGCTCTGCCCTCACTGCAGTCCTGGAGGCTGCAAGTTCTGCCTATTGTTCCGGTCACATTCTTGTGTCCCACGATGGGGCCTCTGTGATGGAATAAAATGAAGAGAAACAGATGGGAAAACAATAACCCAAGGAACGGGCCCTGAGCTTTGCTGGAAGCTTCCAAAACCCCATAAATCCCCAAATGCATTTGTGCTGGATTAGGAAACTGAAGCAAAGCAAGGGCCAAGTACTTGCCTTCCTGTATCCATGTGCTCTTATTGCCCAGAGACAACTGTTGAAGGGGGCTCTACTTTGCAATAAATTATTGTAGTGGCAACTCTGTTTTCTCAGAATTTTAATTATGGCAACTACCGTGTCTGCCCTTTCTCTGCACTCCCTGACCATTTTGTCTTGCAGGCTGAGGAATAAAGTGACCCCACCTTTTCATCCTTCTCCTGTACTACTCAGCTGGCTGCAAACAAAACATGGTGGGAGCCTTGCCAGGCAGTGGTGTAGTCCCCCCGGGGTGCTGGTAAGTGCTCTACAGAAAGGAATTGGTGACTGGGAGCTTCTTGGAAGGAGAGAGGAACTGAGGAGCACTGGGCAGGGAACATGACCGGCCTGAAACGTCCTGTTGGGTGATCATGAAGGTGTCAAAGTGATTGGAAGTCCTAACACAGCTACAATTTCTTTTAGTTTGTGTTTGAAGTGTAGATTGTTATCTATAGTATCCCTTCCTTAAGTGAGTGTGTGTGTGTGTAAAACCCTCTGTGAGCAGCAGGGAGGATGCATGATTCCAGAGGTGAATTAAAGAAGTTTGGTGCTTTCTGCAGAACTCTGCTTTACCTTGCGAAAAGCAAACAACTTGTTTACTCACCTACCTGTCTGTGAAATTGCTTTGCTCACACTCAGCCAAAAACTACAACTGCTTCTTTCCCTGACAGCCTGTTTGCTGCTGTCTTTTTGAGATGGAGCAGTTCCCTGGGGGATTAGATCAATGTTGCAGCTGGCCCAGGGGAAGAGGGAGGCTCTGTTTTGCGGGGCAGGGGACAGGATCCAGGATGAAGTGAAATGAGGTCTTAGTTTGAACCAACCATGTTGTGAAACCTCATCTTTAGGATCTGAGGCAGGAAGAGCTGCACAAGCTGAATCCGTGCTGCTACAGCATGGGAGCGAAGTTATTTAAAGCCAGGAGGGATCTATATACCAGCAGTCTTCATCCTTGTTAAAATTCCACTTCTCTCTTCCTAATCCTTTCCCCAAGCATATATTCTTTCAGTCACCTTCCTCCCTGTTACGTTTGCTCTTTTCAACCACTGCTCCATGTTAAACAGCTATTGCTGCTCTGAATGGACAGATGGAAGGAAAGGAATGGTGAAACTTTTCATGTGCTGGAGTGGATTGGTCCAAAGCTACTGAAACCAACATCCAGATTCACACTCTGTTTAATGGCCTTTGAATTAGGCTTGGTGTTACCCAGGCAGTTTCATTTGCAGAACACAGGTTGGCTGGTCACCATACTGGGGGGTATTTTGAACAGACAGATGTGTACTCAGGGATTGTAATTATATACTTTGTTAACTTTATTGTTCCTTTCATTTGAGTGGGAGATTTTTTTCATTGAAATTATAGAGTGTTTATGCCCTTCTGTTCTTTGTGTACATAAACCACACAGGAACCTCCAAGTTCCTGCTAAAAAGTGAACTTGACATTGATACAAACCACTGTGTTGTGCACAGGAAAGTGCATTGCTTCCTTTGACCAGGTGTTGTGCTGCTAAATTTCTTTCATGTCCCACATCTCCTGCTGTGCTGCAGCACTGTGCTGCAGCTGATGTGCTCTTGTGTCTCTGCTTCTACAGCTGGGGATAAGGAGCACACCTGACAAAATTTATTTCAAAGGCAAGGAGAGTCAAATGCAACTGGTTCCTGCCCCAGTTTGTGTTTGCTTGGAGGACTGTCCTCAGGAAGAATGCTGAAGACAGGGAACTGCTCCTGCCAGCCCCGTGGTGCTACAGGAAATGAATCTTTCTGTTTTGTTACCCACCTTAATTAGGGCAAGCTCTGCTTCCTGCTGAACAAGGAGCCAATGGAAGAAGATTTCATGAGCGACATGAAATATGTCCTCCTTGCTTTGAGCTTGGAGCCACTGACAGCCTTTTCATGCCATCTGAATGGGATGTGGGAGGAAGCAAAGGGAGGCGGAAAAAGACTCCAGGCTGATTTTCTCTTTCAGAGTCTGACTCCCATTCCTGTTGTCTCAGGGGAGAGTGATTTAAACCACCAGTCTATGACCTTCTCTCAAATGCAAAGCAAATATTTTCTCAGCAGACAAGCCATTATGAAAGCAACAGGGAAGTGGCAGGTATCTGTGGGCAGGTTGTGTGCAAGGGTGGATAACACCAGGGAAGCCAGCACAAAGAGACCTCACTACCTTTTAGAGAGGGAACTGTCCAGTCCGCACAGAGTGGGGAGAGCAGAGTCTGGCTCACACAGCGAGAAACAAGGAAGGACAGGCAGGATCTTCAGTAGGTGTGAGCTCATCTAGCTCAGAGGTGAAGGAAAGAGAGAATTCTCCAGTTTGCCTTGTCTCACTTCCAAGGCACCAGCTAAAGCCTTTTGTATGTGTGTGGGTAAGGGTCCCTTTGGTCAAATGCAGTTACTGTTAAGAGATAAACCCCCTAAAACCCCAGACCAGTACGTAGCAGGGCACAAATAGTTGAATCCTCAATTAACCAGCTGCACATGTGGAAGCAAAATGTTTGGACTTGAATGAAGTATCAAATTCCATTTGGGTGGGATGGTGTTCAGTAATGCCACACTGCAGTGTTTTATTTTGGAAACAAGCCGGAGTCATTTAATTCTTTCTTAACATTGAAGCTATTCTGTAATTTGCAATTTGAAAGTGCAACTTGGGGGAGCTGCTTGCATTTCTCAGTGCCTGATCCTGAAAGTGAACTGATTGATTTCATGAGCCAAACTGAGTGTGAGCAGAACTACATGCCTGTTCAGAGCCCTACAAACCCCTTGGCCCTCAGGCATACAGTGGCTGGAGGGAGCTGTGAGGGCTTATTGCCGCTGTGGACAGGGGCTCTTGGCCAAGAGTGACTGAGAGTGATTGCTTTGTGTTGCATGTACAGTCTGTACCGCAGGAAGAAGGAAAATTTTCTTATGTGATTTTTTGAAAGCATTAAAACTTGCTATAGGTCAGCCTCTGAATGCCCACCCCATTTTTTATCTCACACTGGTATCAAGTCCTCTTCCATGCAGTTTTGACGTAGATGCCCTAAGAATGCTTTTGCCCTCGGTATGGGTAGTTTGGTTTGCTCTACAGTTCCACAGTGTTTCAGAACGAGTTTATCTTGAAACAGGAAGGATTCTTGCTGCAGACCCTTGAGGCTTCATTGTGCTTGTCCCTGTACAATCACAGCCCTTGGCTGGAGGCGTTCACTTTTTGGAAAGTGTAGTCGAAGGAGTGACTTGCTCTAGGGTGCGGAGGTGCTTGTGGAGGCAACCTGAGAGCAGGCTGCAGCTCTCCAGTGACAGGAGCCAAAGGCTCAGCCATCAGCAGCCTCCTCCCTGCTTCCTCAGGGAGTCCAAGCCTCACCTAGCGCTTGTGTTGTTGATGCCACTGTGATTTCTAGTTACTGCCTGCAAATCACCGGGTTTGTGGGTCCTTTAGCAGTCATTTGGCTTCTGCAGTAGAGAACAGACAGGAAAGGATTGAGGTTTGGCTTGTTTTATTTATAACTCTAAGCACCTAAGCAGGTACAGCATCCCTTTAACTTTGAGAGGCAGGTTCTGCACCTTCCTGTTGTTGAACCACACTTGTAAATCAGAAGAACCCTTTGTCTTATTATTTTTGCTGGCAACTGAGTGACACGTAATGTTTCTTTCAATATCATATTGAGGCATATGTATTTTTTAAAAAATAATAGCTACTGTCCAGTCCATTCTGCCCCTTCCCATGTAGCAAACTAATCTCTTATATGTTTGGCTGGAAAAGTAGCTGTACATGAGACAGACAGAGGGCAATGGCAAATCCAGCTCGTGATGTATGTTAGCAATATGAATAGCTTACCCCTTTCTCCTGCTCCCTGTCTTTTCTGACAAGAGTAATGGAAAGTTAAAAGAATCTGTTAACATATGATAGATATTTAAAGAAACACTTCTTCCTGTAAAATGTGTGCGCGGTTATCGACAGCGTAAGGAGAGCATTTTGTCTGGCTCCTGAATGATGGGAACTCATAACGCAGTAAATTACACCAATATAGAAGTTAATGTACTTGGCTTTAACACGGATATTTTACTGTTATTATCATGATCAAAAGTGACATACATCACTGTGACATGTACCCAGAATGGAAAAAAAACCCCGTGGTGTAGTTGTGTCTAATAACCCCAATTACAGAGCTTTTTCTAATGCCTTTTTTATAACAGTTTTGCAGCTCCGTATTATCTGCTATTAATGTGAATTCTCTCCTATCTATAAATTTCTCAGGATTGCCTCTTCACTTTCCGTAATCACCATTTATTATCCACATGCTTCCCATAAAACAAGACTATAGGTGACAGAGAGAGATTGATGCTGACCTAGATACAGGCTCACCCCCAGCTTTTTTCTTTCCTCCCCCTCAGCAATAATGTGCTCGTTACAGTGTCGAGGAGGCTTTGTTAAAAGGTTTAGCTTCTCCCAGCGGTGGGCGCTAAAAATAGCGTCATTAACTGAAACTGCGTGATCAGCAAAGGAGCTCCTGGGGAAGAGGTACCGAGGTGGACTCAGGATGTAAATAAACAAGGGGAAACTCCATCCCACTGCCCCGCCAGCTCCAAGACTAACTCGGACTTGCAAGGCAACACACCAGCAAAGCTTTCTGTCTCCATCTCCGAGCAAAAGGAGGCTTCTCCATCCTCGCTGCCTGGAGTAACTGTGTAAAACGATGATGAGTTTGCTCACATAGTTTTGGAGGTTTATTTTAGTGTTCTCACATTGAACCTTTTCTCTGGGCAGCCGAATAGTTTGCAGACCTTACAAGGCTGCAGCACTTGGAAGAGCTCCTGGGGGCTTGAGTACTGAAAATCAGGCCTCTCTTGGAGGGGACAGGTATGGAGTGGAACCTGGATCACTGAAACCAAGGGATTTAGGATAGTCTGTGCCTGGCTGCAGGCTGCTCTGCTGTGGCTCTTTTCAAACAGCTTTGTGCTATTCCATGCATTTCCCTGGAGTCTTCTGGCGCTTCCCAGTCCAAGTAGCTCACTTCTGCTTGCCCAGGCTTCAAAGACAGCACTTGTCCCTTCTGTACCTCTCCCTGAGCCAAGGTCCCTGCCAAGCAGGGGCATCTGTGACATCTGTGGAAACCTGGGGCAGCTGCACAGGTTGGGGATCCTGAGGAGTGCCCAAGGAGAAGGGAAAACTGCTTTGGTTGCCCAGAGTTGGTATTTTTTTTTTCCTTCTGTTCCCCGTTTGCTAGGAATGCTTGGCCCTATTTGCCAGCACTGCTGAGGAGACTGGGTTTCTGCAGCTGCACCTTGCTTGCCCTTTGGTTTCCTCTGCATAGCAAAGGATGTCTCATTATCTCCTGTCCAAAAGGGAAATGCAGCTCATAGAGTAATTATCTCTGCCATCCTCCCTGCCTTATTTCTCACCATGTTAGCATACTCATAATTAACCACAAAGCCTTTTCTTCCCCCCTCCCTCTTCCTAGTTCTCGCAGTGTACTGCACTGAACAACTGGGACATGCTTGAAAAAAAACTCTGCCTGTTTCTACCCACCTTGAGCTGAGTTTAACTCTGTCCTTTGCTAAAAACTGAAACCCCCTGTTTTGGGGGAAAACCTTTACACACCGTACATGATGAGGCTGTCTAGGCAGCTGGCATGGGGGAAGTGGGCTGCAGCTCTAGTTATCCTACCTGATTTTCATGGAGTATGATTTGTGGTTCCTTCAGGGAATTTTTTTAGTTTATATATGTTGGTTTCTTAGTACCCTCACTTTGGTTTTGTCATCATTTGTAATGATAAAAAAATCAATAAAGAGAAACTCTGTGCTCCTGCTTTGGTAATGGGCTGCACTTTGGTTAGTGAGGGAAAAACCTTCACCAAATGCCGTATTAGTAGTGAACTGTGGGTTTGATTGTCTGAATGTTGTTTATGTGACCAATATGTGAAAGTTTGTACAGTGGATACACACAGCAATGCAAGGGAAGCAGTAGCATTTCTGAACGTGCCTTAGTGGCCACCAATCTGAACATCTTCAAAACCTGTTGCTGATTCAATTTAGCTGGGGCATTGCCAGGAAAGGCTTGTTTCCTGCACTGGTTTTCCTGCTCGTAGCAGTGGCTGGAGGTGGGGAGCAGCTCGAGTGATTATTGGTAATTATCTGTCATCATTGTGACATCATTGTGAGCCTGATCCTGGCACCTTGCCAGGGGATTGGATGTGACTTTGGCCATATGGGGCAAAGCCAAGGACTTGTGATGACCAGGGCTATGAAGGCTGCAGGTACTTCTGCCAAACTGGCTCTGCAGAGCAGGAAACTTCTTCTTCCTCTTCCCCAAGAGGCCAGGAAACCAGCAGAGGAATAGAAGTCAGTGCTCACAAATGGGGATCAGTAGGAGTAGGTGGGCTGGAGGCAGCTGGGCTGCCCCTGTTCACGTTGGCACTGTCAGCCCTGCTCTTTGTGACCAGAGCTGCATAATCTTGCTGGTCCTCAGGCCTCTTGCTGTGCTGCAAAGGGCCTGCTCTGGCCTCCTGGCCCAGACCCCCATGGCACAAGGGCACCTGGCTGCCAGCTCTGTGTCTGGGCAAGGGAGGCTCTTCTCATGCAGCAGGACAGTGGGCAGAGGAGGGAAATGTCTGTGGGCTGGGTGGCTGCCTGGCCTTCCTAGGTGGCTACCTGGGCTGTGTGACAGTAGCAAAGAGTATGTCACTGCCGTGCTTGATATGGTCTCTCCATGATCTGCCATGTGTGCTTTGGAGCCCAGGCAGGAAGAGTGGTTGCTGTGCAGCCAGATGGTTTCATTTTTTTCAGGGAGATTAATTAGCTCACATTGACTGGCCCTGGCATCTGAGGAACAAGTACTTATGGCAACAAATGAGCTGTCACTTGTCCCCTCCTGAGCCCGCTGAAGGAGTTCAATAGACTTTTCCTCAGGCATTTGGTACCTAGATGTTTTGTGCTGACATATGTTACCTGTCTCTGTTCTTGAGGTGTCTGTTAAAGCTTGAGTGAGGGCATGTAGGTGTGTCAAGGGAGGATTGACCAGAGTTTGGGTATATTTTCAGGATCCCCTACATCTGTGAGAGGAACGGTTCTGCTGCCAACTTCATACCACCACCTCTTCCTCAACAGAGGAAAGACTTCTTAGCCTGCTGAGAGTTGCCTCATTGTGTGGGATGGTGGCAGGGGTGTGACTACAGAGGAGCACATATGCTCATCTCCTGGGAGCCCCCACAGCTCTGCAGAAGTGTTCTCAATAGCTACCAGTGAGTAAGTTTTCACAATATGAATTTCTTGGATCAGACACTGTACAGCTTATACCTTGTTAGGCCCTTATGAATGGGAAGTAGCATCTGCAAGGCTGTAGACTTGGCTGTATTAAGTAGATGGCCCGGGAAGTGAAAAATGGATTTAAAGACTATTCAAGCCGTGAGTTGTTCGGGAGATGTTGAAGCCTGTGTAATGGGCATGTTGATGTTAAGGAAGGGCTGACGAGAGCTAGGTACAATTTGAGGATCCCCTGCCTTTATAAGGAACAGATCTGCTCCCAACTATTCTTCTGTGGATGAAAGGCTCTTCTCAGGAACACTAAATTAGGTGCTCTTGCCAAGCTGGAGTTTTTATGACAGTTGCTGTATTAGGAAGAAAGATTAAATAATAATCTTGGAGCTTCAGAAATAAAAGGTTCAGTGACGCCACAGCTTCCCACGTGTTTGTTCTGAAACCTGTGCCCAGTACTGGAGCACATGGACCTGTCTGTTCAGGTCCTCACTCATGGGCAGTGAGGTTTAGCTCATTCCCTTTGTGCAAGTCTCCGCTTGTTTCCTGTACCCATTTGCGACCTTCCTGGGAGGGCTGGAAGCTCCAGGGTTTTCCCTTGAGGGATGATTGCTCATCCTTGAATAAGGTGTTTACTCTTGCCTGTAATTGCATGGGGCTTGAGCAGCACCAAACCCTAACTGTGCTTCCTTCCCATCTCATTGCTTTCATGTAGAGACATGGGTGTGTGCTTTGCTTGGGGAGTTTCAAGTTGGGGCACGATAAGCCCCATCTCCAGGCACTTTCCCAATCTAGTTTGTCAGGAGCAGGTTTTGCTTTTGCTTTTTTGTTGTCCCTTCACTGCAATCCCCAGGATACAGCAGGGTCTCCTGAGCTTCCTCTACCGCCCTATCTCCCTTCTGGCTCACAGTACATTTGGAAACAATTTACTGGTTTTAAAATTGGAGGAGAGACATCCTTTATTCCACTTTGAAAAATGGGGAGGTTTGGAGCGAGAGAAGAGAAAGGACTGTGGGCCCATTCCAGTATTTGTTTTGCTTATTGGAAAACAAAACCATTTACCAAACTGCTTTCAGAAACCAGCAATCCACAGGCTTGGTTTTCATTAAAAAGGCACTCACTGTTTTTCCCCTGAGTATTTAGTGACATTTTTCAAGATTTTCTGTGCACAATAATTGTATTTTTTTATCAAATTTTGTTCTGACATTGTGACCGCAATAAAGTTTAGGAAACTATAATTTATTATAGGTTAAAAAAATATTCTATGAATCTGACTCCTTTCCTTGATTACTGGATCATACTGTGATTCTTCTCCCAGTTGCAAAACAGCATTGTAAATGCTGCTTGCAGACTCTGTGGGATGTTCCCCAAATGGCTTGGAGAGCTACTCTGTCATTCATTGCTCATCTCTGTTGCTGAGACCCTGACAGAGAAACTTTTTTGTTTCTTCCCCAGAGTCCAGAAATGGAAGTGTTTGTTTCTGGTGCTTTAGTTTTACTTTGGGAGTGAACTTCATTCTAGCCCTTTCTTTTCTTTTATCTTTCTAGCTTTCTTTCTTTTTCTTTTTCTTTTTCTNTTTTTTTTTTTTTTTTTTTTTTTGAGGTATCTCTTCTTGTAGCACTTCAGAACTGAAAAATAAGGTGTCCTGGTGATGAAGTTAAAAGTCATCCTGCAAAACCGACCCTGCTACACCAACAGTAGCAGGCTCCAGAGGCTGTTTAGTGTTGCTTCAAGGATGGGGGTAGTGAGGAGAGAAGGTGCTTTCTCCTTGAAAGAGGATTCTCATAAAATCTGTGCTTGCTTTGGAGACAGGGAGTTGGTGTTTACCACACCAGAGAAGACCTGGAGATGGGGTGGTGACCTGCAGAGGCACTCAGTGTCTGGTGTTTGCTGCAGCCCAGTCTTCAGCTCCCTAAAGGCATGGGAGCAGAAGGCCAGGGCAACTGAGAGGTCACTGTTTAATTTACCTCAATGAAGTCTGAGCTCTGGGCTGAGTGCACAGTACCCAGCCTGTTACCAGTCAGCTGAGTCCTACATGTCTTTTGCTACAGAAATCCTCAGGTGTCCTTTAAGGCACCTAGGAGATGGTGAGGTTTTGTTAACAAAATAAACTCTGCGTGGATTTTATTTCCTTCTTCATCCTTTCCCAGAGGCGCTGTTGTCTTTCCATTCTCCTGGGACACTTGGTGACATTTCATTCCTCTTAGGTCAACTGATTGTGGCCTTAACTTACCAGAGAACATGGATTCCTCACTGCCTTACAGTGAGGCTGAAGGGTTTTTAAAGAACATGCTATAAATCATCCGTGGCCATGGATTATAAGGTAGAAATGATGAAATAAAACCTGTGATGATCGTAGAGGAGGGAACTGTGAGCTGCTGATAATCCTAGAGAGGTACTAATGATCATCTGAGATGGAAGTCCACAGAGAAAAGAGCCTCAATGGATTTACTTGTTTTCATTTGTCCCTGCAATGGGCATCTTAAAGCACAAAATTGTTTTTAAAATCTAGTTTTCTTTTCAGTTTATGGCCTGAACTTTCATAACTAGATGTGTAAATAATGCACAAAGTATCTTGATATTCTCCTGAGTGTTAAACTGCTGCAGCCAGTGTAATTGCTTGCAAATATTGTGTGCAGCAGCAAGGGAAAAATCAGGTTTGCTCTGTATTTATTGTATTTCACTTGGCTTAGCCACTGGAAGCAGCTTGAGTCAGCTTTGCTTCATCTCTCTCACACCCTTAACCCAAACCTGTATTGTTTAGATTTCTAGGAGAATTGGTTGGGAATCTTTTGAGATTATTATTAGTAAACACTACATTATGTAGATGATGACTTTAATAGAGAAATATAAATTTGGGTTAAAATGTTTGTGGCTACCTCTTGTAGAGAGACACCTGCTCACTCCGGCAGTGAGTCAGCCACTGGAACTAAGATGTGAAAATTCCTACCTCCAGATCCAGCCCCAGAGATCTCAGCCTCTTTCCCTCTCAGCTTTGGACTGTTGGCTCTTCTCGGATAGATATGTGGGATATAGGTATGTTCTAAGCTGAGGGAACACCTTTACTTTTTTCTTGGTTCTTGTCTTTTGAGGGTTTGAATTTATGCCACATCAAATGTTATATAATCAATCCCTGAAATACATTATACAAGGGCAGATATTTTTCTCTGGATGACTTTTAATTCATGACTGAGAGAGAGGGAATTATTCCAAGAGATTAAGCAGGAAAAATGGTATCTGCCCTTGGCTTGTGTAAGTTTCTTCCTCTGAGGGGACTCTTTGAGACCCCTGTCAAGACCTGCCCACTGTTGAAGCTCTCAGAGAGCCAAATGCTTCTTACCATGGTTGTGTGCCTGCTTGAGGGAGCCAGGCCTGAACAACTGAGGGTTTAGATTCAATTTAGTAATTGCTAGCCCAAAATGATGGCACAAATTGAAGCACCTAAGGAATCTGGGATTGGGACTGGTACAACATGGTTCTTCTTGAAAGTTTCTGAATGTATGGGCAACTGGAAGTAGCGTTTTGCCTCAATTTCTGTATCTACATTTGGGCAAGGCCTCTGGTTGGCAGGAGTGAGCCCAGCTGGTCTCAAAAGTGAGATGTGACATGCAGCTGTCTGTGCCATTTTTACTTTTTTTGTTGAGATGTAAGTCTTTCACCTTCAAAACAGAAAAGTTCTCTTGTGTTTGTGTGTGAACATCCACAAACTGGAAAGGCCAAATCTCTTGCTTTTCCTGTCCCAAGTGCAACCTGTAGGGAGCTGCCTTTGCTTGCCCACAGCCCCAGCTCCACTGTTTGCAAAGCTCTTGGTGCCTGACCAGATGAGCTCCAAGTTGGATTTATGGGAAGATTGTTTGAGGTTCAGGCATAAAATCTAGGAGGGCTGATTTTATTTTTGTTAAGGGGGGCTGGAATTCCAGGCTGCCAGAATTGATGGGACTGGCTTGTATATCTTCTCTACTGAAGCGAGCTGACAGTTTTAAACCATCATTAAATCAAACTTTTGTGGTTAAGATTTACTGGGAGCTTTTTACAAATGAAATGCAAAATCTGGTGCTCTCCACGTGGAAGACAAATTCTTGAATCTGTCTTCCTGTATGTTGACAGAAATGTGGGGCTTTCAGGTATATATTTACATGTACATGCTGCTGAGCCCTGCAGTGGTGACAGACACCTCCAAATGGCCCTGCCTGGAAAGGAGAGGTATCTCAGTGTCTGAAGGCAGATCCTGCCAGCCTCATGGATTTACGGGAATGAGGGCCCAGAAGTAGGTGAATGGGACAGGTACCTATAAATATAATGAGCTACTCTTGCATACAGGCAGAATAACTACATCTAGCTTTATAAATAACAGCAGCCTTTTAGGTTTCCTAGGAGGTCTGGCAGGCTTACAAATGAATGTGCTGCTAGTTGTCTGAGACCAGACATCGGAAAGCTGTCCATGAGTGCTGTTGGCCCACTGTCTCGTTTTTCCCTGCCCCCATTCCCTGCCTCTTGGTGGGGGTGGCTTTTTTGCTGTTTTTGGTTACTGCAACACAGACCCTGCCTGGCCTGCAATCTCTCACTGTTGCTTGCTGGAGATGAATGATTCATCAGGCCCAACCTGATAAAATTGTGCAAGCCAGTCACCAAAGTTAATCAGACCAAAAGGAAAGAGGGGAGGGAAGGGAAAAACAAAAGGGGCCCTAGAGCTAGTTCTAATTTTTGAACCTCCCCATGGAATTTAAAAATGCATCTCTAATGTACTGGGTTCTCCATCTTCCTCCAGCCTTCATTGGGAAATCCAAGAGCAGCACAGGCAATGGGTTTTAAAGTGCAACTTCCGATGTTGCAATGCAGGGGAGCAGTGATTCAACAGGGCCCGGGCTGCGGCTGCTTGGGCGCCGGGTTTGGTAATGGTGCTGCAGCCCTGGGTACAACCTGCTAATCACTTCCACTCGGGTTCGTTGTGTCACACCAGCCAGGACAGAGCTGAGGGGGCAAGGGAGCTGCTGACATGAATCATGTGGTGCTCCGCTGTGTAATTAGGAAGGAGCCCTGTGGTTCTCAGTGCACTGGTGAGATTTCTCAGGCCTGAAACATAATAAAGACTGCCACCCACTTGCAGCAGGGAATTAGCATCTTCCCAGCTGATCCTGAAAGAGGCTGAGAAGCCTGGTTGCCTGGGATCAGGGGGAACTGGGGTTTGGCTAGACAGGGCAAGGTGGGTCACTGTCACGTCACTGCCATGGCCACAAGGACGGATCTAGGAGGGAAAGCGTCAGCTGGGAGGAGAGTGCCCGGGGTGCTCTGTGAGAAATCCATCACTCCCTGCTTGGTGTGGCTGCAATAGTTCTGCTCACATCCACCTTGTGACTAAACGAGACAGAGTTGCACAAGAGATTGCAATGTCTCCCCTGTCTGGTTGCCGTGATGCTCAAGGGCTTCCCAGGGCGCTGCTTCCATGTCTGCAGCTGAAGAACATCCTTTAGTTTCTCTCAGCTGGTTACAGCAGTTCAGCTGGCAGTGGGATGCTGTGCAGGACTCACCAGCTGCAAGCCCAGCAGGCTCCTCTGGGCTGCCTGTGGTGTTGGGGGCTAGTGAGGGGATCACCATTGCAGTCACCTCTCTGCCCAGCTGTGCTCTGCATCCTTGGTGCTTTTGGCTGCAGGAATTACAGTCAGCTCTTAGTGAGCGTGAGGAAGTCTGTTAAACCCTGAAACCTACCAGAATGTAGAGCCTAATTAGTCAGTGAGAACGCTTCAAGGGATTTCATCAAATTGTCCTGTAATTCTTTCTACCCTCCGAGTCCACATTACGACAGAGAGGCATTCCCTTTGCTCTCTCGCATATTAGGTTCATTTTAGTTCAGTTCACATTTGGTATATTTAGTATTTAACAACATTTTATCAAAACAACATCTCCACATGATTTTAATTTAGAATTACATTACTGTGATACTGTCAGGAGAAAACCATGTGCCAGACCCTGAGCTGCTGTGAATGAGCAACAATCCATTGATTTCAGCAGGGCAGCACTGATTTATTCCAGCCAAGGATCTGGCCCACCCTTGCTTAAAAGGAAAACCCATTTCCTCACCCTGGTTACTGAAACATTGCATATCAAGATGGGATGTGTCTAAACCACCTCCTTTTACTTTTCACCACTTGTGTAATTTTGTTTCTGTTTCCTAGTGCTCCTCATTTTTATGCTGGGGCAGTGAAACTTTTCTGCTGGAGATAATTTTACTCTAAGCTCACAAGCCTTGGCACAGCTGAGTTCTGGGAGGATGGGTTTAGTGTTGAACTGAATATGAAAAATGAGATTATTTTCTGCAAATTAAGGCTTCTGGCTCTGATGTTTTAGTTCTTGTACATAACCTTCATGCTATACAAGGCAGGGAAAGGGCATGGGAGTTGTTTCCTACTGTTTTCTTTTCTCTATATGATGCTCGAAGTGTATAATTGCACTCTTCAAGTCAGAGAGCACCTTAAGAGCTGGGTACCTCTTGAGACAAATTAGAGATTTTCTGACTGACTCTTGTATAATTTCTCTGCAAGAGACACCAATGAAAGGTACTTAATTTTTGTGAAGATGCATCTGCTGTCCACAGCACAGTTGTATTTTCTGTTAGCGCTCTCAAACTGCTTTGTTTGAACACCACAGATGGCTGCTGCATTATCCACTGCATCCCTTCCTTGTGAGGGGAGACACGGTGGGATGTGAGGGAGGGATCCCAGCTCTGATTTCTGATCCAAACAGCCCCAGGAGTTCTTAGGCCTGGCTCAGGGCAGGGTGACCTTGTCTGGGCATCAGTATGGTCCACATGTTTGAGAGAAAGCCCTTTAAAGTTAGTGACTTCTGCCTACATGACATTACAACCTCAGGCTCCATCCCATGGTGAAAGAACCCCTGTTTTTGTCAGGTAAGAGGAAAAGCGATGATGTCTAATGTTATAGGCTGGGTGTAGCTGCCACTCTTCATTTACTGCAGTTGTAAGAAATTATTAACACTCCTTTGTGGAATCAGGGAGCTGGAACAATGGTGACCTCCACCCCAAGCACACGTCACTGCCCAAAACAAAGGCATGGCCCCAGCCTGCATAGGTGTGGACAGGTTTCCTTGGCAAGAGCCTGGCAGGAAAGGCAGGGAGGGAGCTGGGGAAAGCCTCAGGCAGAGAAGCAGTCGGTGCTTTGTGGGCTGACTGGTGGTGAAAAGGGAGCGGAAACAGGAGCAATAAACTGGGTCTGCCATGGGGAGGAGAGATTTTGTACCTGCAACCTACATGAGCAGGATTTCTGCAAAGAATTAACTGGCACTGCTGAGAGGCAGAATCCACATATGGAGTCAACCCAAGGCTCTGGTTATCCACTTGTCTGAAATAAAGTCACTAAAGAAAATGAAATGAGTTGGAAAACAGAAGGCATTGGCAGGAGAACAGCCTGTTACCGGAATATATTTGTTGTATAGCAGTAAATGGAGGAGCCTGATTTGCCTGGCCCTGTGTAAATCCCACTAAGCTTTTACAAACTCAGAAGTGATGACTGACACAGAGCAGAGGGGCAGCAGGGGGAGAGTAAAGTGCTTTGAATGTCTACTTTTCATTTGACTCAGTTCCAGGACGACACAGTCCACCCCAGATTAAAAATAACTACAGAAAGGAGTAGAGCACTTTTTTTTTTTTATTTAAGGTTCAGGATATCTTTTGGGAGTATCGCAGGTTTGGTTCAGCCCCCTTTTTTAACTTTCATGCTAGCCTGTCTTTGGAATTGCAGCATTGTGGCTGATGTAATACTGTGGTGACTGGCAGCTGTGACAAGGCCCTTGGCCTGTCTTCCTCATTTTAACTTGGAAATGTAAGGAAGACTTAGCAGTATCCTTATTTTTACCCAAAATGCTTTTCATCCGGAGGCCAGGGACAGTAGGGCCTGATGGATCAATCGTGGTTTGGGAGCCAAGAGATGTGACTTCTATCTCAGTGTGAGTTTTTGGGAGGACTGGGGGGAGCAGGGACTGATGTTTGCCATGGCTTTCTGTCACTTCTTTCAGGTGCCTTTGCAGGTGCGCCAGTAGAAACACCTCCCCACTGTCCTTTTGAGTCCTTTTGAGTGATTTCACCTCAAAGTTTGCCTTTGTTCAAGTGGCAGTTAATCATCTCCAAGTAATCTCGTCAATTGATATCATCAAGTGTGGTTTAAAATGGCTGCTTCAAAAGAGTTGAGGGTTGGCAACCCTCAGACTTTTCATTTCCAGAATTATTTGGGAATTTGCAGAGTTTCATACGTTTCCCTGTGAATTTACAGTTTTCTGTAAAACTAAATGAATTACCCAGCTCTCTTGTGGTCAGGTGGGACAGGCAGTGTTGCAGCCGAGGAGTGCGAGGTGCCTGGTTGGAAGTAGCCAGGACTTGCTCTGCCGAGTCTCTCCAAGTGCTGTAGGGTGTTGGAAATGCTGCTGTCATCTGAAGGATGTTTCACGCTGCTGAAGATGGGAGGAAGAAATCTTTTCCAGGAACTCAAGCCTGAAAAATACAATGAATCCACCTATTTCTTAGTTTTTCCATTATCTCCTTGTGCTGCCTCACAGTCCTATCTCTCCCCCCACCCTTTAGGGTGGCTACGGTTGTTCCCAGTGCGTAAGCGAGGGAATGTCCCACTTCCTTGTAAGGAGTGTCCACTGGCCTTACCTGCTGCTGCTTTGCCTTGCAGGGAGCATGACTTGCACAGATCCTGCTGCTGCTTATCTCTTGTGGGAGGAAGGAAACGTCTTCACCCAGCAGTAAGGTTGGAGTGACCACTCTTACGGAGAGATGGGAATTTTCGGTGGAGGGCAGGGCTTTGCTGCTGCTGTTTGTCATGATGTGCAAAGCCCTTCCATCAGAGATGGGATCTTCTTGTGCGAGGCATGCACAGGGAGGAAGAGATCATTCTAAATCACAAAAAATATTAAAATACAGAAGGGGAAAGTTGAGAAAAGCTGCAGAGAATTATTGACTGTCCCATGGCCTCTTGGTGGACTACTGGCACACAAGCCAAACAATGTCAGTTCAGCGTGCACAAAATGAGTTTCTCAAGAGAATAAGGGCTCCTTCAGCTCAAAATACCTGGTCTGGGCACTCATTGCAATAGTCTCATGTGCACTGGGTAGATGTAGCCAGGGCAGGTGACTGAGCCCATCATTGCTGCAGTGGTTTTTGTGCTGTTAGTTTTGTCCGTTCAGTGAACTGAATTTGGCTCGTGGAGGCATCTCCAGTGCTGGGAACATCAGCAGAGTACAGAGTAACAGTGGGACTGAGACCGGCCCTTCTGGCAGCTGTTGGATTAAGCCAGCCACTCTGGTTCACTCAGTGCTGGTGCCCCTTCTTCCCTTCACTGGGACCCTGGGGTCCCTGAATTTCTGCAATTTACAGGAGTCTCCCTGGCGACAGAAGTGGAGACCACGCTTTCCAGCGTGATCCATGTAGCGCTGTTTGCCACTGATGAGACGCTCTGGAGAAAGCACACAAGCAGTGAGTAGCTCACAGCTGGAAGAGAGCTCCTGAAGTGAAAGAGGAAAACAAGGAGTGCCTCGTGTGTTGGAGGGCGATTGACAGAAGCCAACCCTGCAGTGGGAATTGATGGAAACTTAACTTACAGTCCTTCACCATTTTACTTTCCATGGATTTTTAAATTCAGTTTGTGTTTTCTCCATCCTGGGGTGGAGATTGCAGCACCTCCTCAGAACAGTACCTTAAGCAGCTCTTAAATTGTTTGCCAGACTCCTATGGTTCTCACCAGAGCTAGGGTTTCACCTCTTGTTCTTCAGGCTGACTGCATGAGGTGGATTGAAATTGCAGGGTTTCCTTGCACTCATGCTTTTTTCTTTCTGATGTTTCATCACATCTCCCTCTTTTTGGCAGGCTGTTATGTCTGATAGACCACAAAACTTTGGAGAGGGAAGGCTTTGGTAAGTAGTTGAGGATTAGGAAGTGAGAGGTAGATTGGAGAGCTTGTGGTGGCTGTCCCTGGAACTTTTTAGGAAGAGATTGTCCATGTACTTCAGCCATGCTACACAAAAGTCGGGCCTGCTTTAAGATGGAATGGGAACTGCTTGTCCTTGCACCATTTCTTCACCTCTGCTTTACAAACAGTGCTTGCTGAGATAATCAGCAATGACAAATGCTTGTGGAATATTGCAAGTGTGTGAATAACCACCTAAGAAGTATTTGGAAATAGCTGCTCATAGATTTCTGAGTCTGAGTTTCCAAACAAGAGCTCCAAATAAGTAAGCAAGAGGAAGACACGTGTTCTCTTAGCTGTGGGCACCCTTTGCTGGATGGGTGTGGGCAGCAAACCCATGCAGAGGCTGTCAGTAATCCTCACAGGCTCTGATGTGGTCACACTGAACCAGAGGCTTTGTCTTATATGTGAATGCAATGACTTTACTTTCTAGTATTTGGCTGGCTATATAAACCATCTTCCTTTCTCCCCACTCTTGTTTTCCCCCATGAAGTCACCATTTCTTGTTGGTTTGGGCTGTTTTAGTGACTAGACAGGAATGCAGGCTTCTCAGAAGCACATGAGCTGTTTTGCACTTCAGGAGTGTCCCTGCTCTGCTCGTAGACAGAGGAGAGCTGGGTGGAGAGGATCAGTCAGGAGGATAAGAAGAGGCATGGAAGAAAGCCTCTGAAGCAGGATGGAGTGGCAGAAAGGCTGCTTTTTCTCAAGGGATCTGTGAAAGGAGACGATCCTGCTGTCTTTTCTGCAGCAGGTAATTGCATGGTTTTTGTGCACTTTGCATGTTCTTTGTGACCCATGTGTTTCTCATCCCTTGTACTTTCCTCTGAGTCTTCTGAGCTGTTCTTTCTTATTCTCTTCCACTTTTGTGCATGAAGCACAGGCCAGAGGTGCCTGCTAGCCCTTTGATATCTTCTCAGCATGTCTGATGCTATCCAGGCTTTGGAACAGAAGCAGCTGCAACGTGGGCCCTCCCCAGCAGGTCTCCTGTCCTGTTTCCGTCCCGTCTCCGTGCGTCTGGAGGAGCCAGTTTGCTGCAGTGCCATGGCTGCAGCCCCAGCCAGCCAGAAGTCTCTGCAATTTGCCTCCTGTGACACTGACTCACAGGAGGAGGAAGGTCTTGATTCACTGTCTCATGGGAAGTGCTCTGGCTCCAGGCTTCCCTTAGCATTTCCTCACTGAGACCCCAGCTCAGCAAAGCCCTTGAATGGAGTTTGTTGAGCTGCTGTCTGCAGCTCACTGCGCCCCTGCCAGCATGACAGAAAATGTCCTTGTGGCACTGATGGTTGCTTCCTGAAAAAGTGTCAACCGTATCAAGCGGACTTGGTTGCTTTGATATTCCCTATTCATGGTGAATACTAAAAATCCTTGTTAAAAATCATTACTTTGGTGGCAGAATATTTTTTCCTTTTCAGTTTTTGTAGACTTTCACTTCATTAGTAGGGAAATATGCCTGTATGATAGGGAGAGGGTTCATTTTCCCCACTGCCAAAAGAAATGCAACATTTTAGGGAGAGGGGAAAACTTCCCATTGCTTTCATGAGTAATTGAAACTTCAGAAAAAGTGTCTACCCTCTATTTTTTCTACCACTGTGGAGATTTTCCACTTAGCCACTATCTTGGAGGTGCTGGCCAGCTCTGCCTTGGCTTTGATCCTGAAATGTCTCTGATCTGGAAAACTGTCCTGGAAACATCACTAGAATAGCCTTTCCTGTGAGATTTATGCTTCCTGCTGGGCTGACAATGCTGCTGGATTCAGTGGGATTTCCCCTGTGGGGAGTGGGACATGGTGTGTCTGCTCAGTATCTCAAGTCTCAGGCTCCTCCTGAGCAGAGGAGAAACCTGTGAAGAACTACATTCAACTCAAAACACTCGAGGTTTTCACACTTGAGGGGTTTACTAGTAGGTATATTATGTTAAATCCTTCATGGGTGGAAGGCAGCCTTTAGATTTGTTAATCTTATGAAGGAAATTTAGTGTTTGGAGTATTGTGCTGGGACCCCAGAAAACTATTTTGGGAAAACTAAAAGTATAAGATTTGCTGTGGCTGGGCAGTGTTGCTTCACTGCTTTATTCCTTCTTCAATCTGCTGTTGACTCAGCTGTAGTACAGCTGGAGGTACACTGATAATGTCACTCAGACATCAGGTGCTCTTATGGTGTTAGAGGCCATCAGGTGCCTGTCTCAGACAGATGGGGAGAGGACAGTGCAGACAAGTTTTTTGTTTCTAATTTCTTCCCTTCCCAATCAAAAACCTGGAGCCCTGTAGCTCCAGTTGTACAGAACTGGGTTGGGGCTCACAGAACCCATTTATTTTGTCAGTGCACCAACCACCACTGGAGTGTAGGGTTTCCGTATCCTTCAAGTTTATGGTGAATCCCTAAAGCCTCTTTCTAAATTCCTGATTCCTTGTGTCTCTGAGTTCTGATGTGTTTCAGATCTTGCATTTATGAAATCTGCCAGGCTGGAAGGTGCAGCCTGCTGTTAGATCACGTTTACAGAGGGCTCATGCAAGACTTAAGCCCATATTACGTTTGTTCCTCTGTGATGCTTATATTTGTCTTGCACTTTGTCTGGGAATTCAGATTGTGTGTCTTGGCTGGGCTCTGTCATATATGTTTAATCCCAGTTTCTTTGCTTTCCTGCAGGGACTTGCTAGGGAACAGGAAGTAAATGGAGCGTCTTGTAGAGATGCCTTGTAGGGAGAGCTGTCTGCCAGCCAAAAACCAATCCAGCTACAAAAGCAACTGTTTCAGCCCAAGGAATTTGTAAGCACAATTATTTTCTTAGCACCTCATCATGCTTCTTGCAGGAACTTCAGCTGTCAGACAGGTTTTCCGTCCTGCTAGGCTGGGAAACACGGGGTGCTTATTTAGATTAGTTGGTGAATACAGCTTGGTGATCCTGTGACTGAGGGGGTGCATGTGGGAGAGCAAGAGAGAAAGTCTTAAGGCATGGAAAGGGGAACACTTGGGCCCAAGCAATACTGGAGGTTTGGAGTCAGGTTTCAGCCTTTTTCCTGTGCCTGCTAACTCCAAGCTAGAGCAGGTTTGCTTTGCAGCTGGATCTGGGACGTGTGTGTGCACATGCCTCAGGCAGAAGGGAAAGCAGGAATTTTCCTAGGCTGTGACGCATGGTCTACCTGGAGGACTGGCTTTGTCCTGGCTCTAGGCAGCTGGGGTGAGTCCCAGCTGTCCAAGCATCAGTCCTGTCTGGAACTTCCCATACACTAAGAAGTACCTGGAATTAAAAATAAAAAATGTCTTTTGGGAGAGACTAATCGGTGCAGTGAAGGAGAGTGACCTGCCCCCTATATCTCACATGCATATCCCACTGTCAGTTCTCTTATGGAAAAAATCCTCCACATCTTGACAACAGACATAAGGAGAATAGATTTGTTTGGTCTAACCATGCAGTTAATGCAGCGGGCTGGTTCCCCTTTGCTCTTTGTTTCTCCACTGGCCCAGAGTGGGGAAATTCCTGATCTCAACACTCAGACGTGCCCTCTTTGCCAAGACTCATCTTGCCCACGTGGCTTGTGTCAAGGCTGTGACTGGGAGAGCAAAGCCTAGAAGCTGTTTTTCTAAGACTGTAGCAATCCAGTGCTGGTGTCCAAGGATCTGCTGCAGAGCTGCTGCTTCAGGGATCCGGTATGGAGCTGCAGGGGCCTTCTGGGCAGGTCCTGGCCAGGGTTATCTGCGCTGCCCTGCCCCAGGCACTCATGCCCTCATGAAGGGAATGACCAAACCACACAGAAAACAGCTCTGACACAATTTACAGCCCAGAGTGTTAAGATAATGCCAATTGGTGCTGCTTGGCTGCACCAGCTGCTTCCTCCATTGTGTCATTACTGGGCTGGGGGAACAGATTGTTCAGAGTGTTGCTGTTACAAATGTGTTTCCCCACTGTGATGGTGAACAGCATCACTGTCCTGAGATGGATGGTGGTACCACAGCTCATAGAGAAAGCTGGGTTCTCCTTTTCTGCCTCTCTAGGCCCTTGCCAGACCATGGGACTCTAACTTACATTCTCAAAATTCTCCATTTACGGTTGGGTTGCAGCTGGCTCTGTTGTGCCCTGCATCACTCTCCAGAGAGCCTGTGTCATGGGACAGGAAACCTTTCAGCTGGAGAAGTCAGCCACTGCTCAAGCTTGGCCCAGATTCTGAGGTAAGGGGCAAATCTGCCATTGTTTCTCAAGCACAGCAGTGGCAGCAGCAGGGTCAGGGTCCTGGAAGGCAGCACAGCCATGTCGTGCAGAGCTGCTGGGGGTGCATGTCCCCACCCCCGCCCACATGTCTTCCCTTGGGAAATGGTTACAAAACTTTCTCTGGAACTTTGATGGCACTGCTGTCTTTTACTGGGCTCCCATATACTCATGACTCTAGTTGATGATGGTAGTAACTCAACAGCAATGCTTAAAGTAGTCAACTGCTGCCAGCCTTGCTGACTGGCTGCCTCAGGCCACCCCTTCAGAAAGCTCCAGAAACATCTGGGGGGATGATGCTTGTCCTTATTCCTCCAAGCAAGCTTTAATTACAAAGCAGATGTCACCTTTCAACTTGGTTGTCTGAATTCAGTGGCACATGCAGCAGGATGCAGGATCCTTTCCTTCCTGACCAAAACTGTTGAGTGTCATTTGCTGTGTCAGCCTAAAATGCAGGGGTGAATTTCACTGGGTAAAGTGATGCCTGTGTGGGGATGAAAAACAGATGAAAGCATAATGTGATCCAGCAGCTAGAAATTAAACTTAGATAAATGTAAGCTAGAAAAATAAAAGTCCATGGTTTTAACAGTGACCAAATAGCAACAGTTAAATAATTTTTGGCACTAATTATCAATGGATACAGTGGTGGTTCTGCCTCTTGAAGCCTCTGAAGTATCCATGTCTTGTTATCTCAGCCAGAAGAAATTTGGGACTTCAGGTGAAGTCTAAGAACATTTTTATGCAGGAGACCAATATGATTATTCCTGCTGCCTTCTTCATATCTAGAAATGTAAAAACTGTAATTTTAAAGGCATTCAGTACTCTTTAGTGTAAATATAACTATTCTGCAACAATCCCTATTTCCTTCTTAATGCTGCTTTCCTAACACCTTGCTCTGAGCTGGTGAATGGGAATCAAGATTACAACAGGCTGAATGCCTTGCTGCATCTGTATAATGTGGAGTGGTGGTTCGTGCCCAGTGCGAAACAGAGACTGGTCTTTGAAAAGGCTTCATGCTGAGGTCAGGGCTTGCTGAGCATTTCCTCTGGTGGCAGTATGGCCAGAAGCTTCTCCTTCCACTGCTGCTCCTTTAGTTTGCTTATTTTGTTTCTAATGAAGTTCCCAATGTCATCATAATGCATAATGTGATTTCCTTTTGGCTGCACAGGCTTTCATCTGGAGAGTTTCCTTGCTGGTTTTCAGCCTTGACTGCGTGAATTTGTGTCTCCAGACCAGTCTGGGAATGTAAGAGCTGGGGAATCATCTGGCTCTTGCTGGAAGAGGCACCCACTGGCAGCCGTTGTACCAGGTGGGAGAGAATGATCATGGTCAGAGATTGACTCTGAGCTCAGCCGAGGCCCTGGGCAGTGGGAACCTTGCTGCATTCACTGCCTGGGCCTGGGAGAACTGCAAGGGGCACTGATGTTTCTGAAGGAGGCAGAACAGAATGATCTAGGGACTGGAAGGTCCAAAGCTCTTTCTTGATTTGACCTGAGATTTGGGAAATTAGTGGATTTTAATCCTTGTGATCTTGGAATGGCCACAGGCAGTGAAAGGACATCAAGGCCTCCTGAAATGCCCTGTGCCACAAAAACAAGCCTACTGTGAAGGACTGTATTAATCTGGTTTTCTAATTGAGATTTTGTTTGCTGAACACTTAAAAATGTGAGACACCTTCAAATTACTCTAAACATTCGTTTGTAGTTTTTAAAAATTTGATTTTACATGTCTGTAATCCTGTTACCTATTTGGTGCTCTGTAAATAAAACAACCTCTAACTATTTCGTTTGACTTGCTGAACTTGGGGGCGATGCCAAAGCTGTAATCTAATATCAAAGCATCCCACACTACAGACGTGTTGATCCTCTCGACAGCAGTGAATTCCTCTGGGCTAACCAGGGGGTTATAAAATGCATTTTAGCATGCAGTTATTCAGCAGAAATCTTTCCTTACCTGACATTAGCCAGGAAATCCCTCTGGCCTGCCCTGGAGGAAAGGGGTCCCTGAAGTCTGTGGACAGCTGGGGATGTTTTGATGGCTGCATGCTCTAAACATAGCACCTTCTCCACCCAGTCATTACCCTGCCCTCCCTACTCTCCCAAATATCTTGTGTGTAAAAGAAAGTCACAATTGCAAGGTCAAACTTTCAAATTTCAAAGTGCTGCTTCTGAGCGCTGTTGAGTTGACCAAACGGCATTTGAGAACTTCTCAAATGCTGTAGGTCTCCGAGATCAATCCAACAGATTGGAGATCGGGCAGACCTATGACACCCTCAGAGACCCAGAGAATGTTGGAGGTCAAAGGTTTGGGTCACAGATGAGGAAGTTAAAGCCCCATGTCTGAGTCATGATCTTTTCTTTGGCTCTTCTGAGAAGGGGATCTTTGTGCTTTTAGAAGAGAAGTTGTTCTGCTTTCAAACTATTCCCGTTAAGTTCAAATGAAGGGAAAGTGAGTGTAAAAAAGGAATGTTTGTCTGTTTTTTCTTTCTTTTCTGTATAAGCCTTGTGAAAGCACAAATAATATTCACTTCTGAAGAACAGGGCACTCCCAAAGTGGGAAAGCACCATACCCTGTCTCATCCTGCTGTGGGTGACCTTCTGAGTCCAGATGTGGAAACTCCCATAAAAGAAGCAATGGAGCCCTCTGGGATACTTCAGCCTGGGAAAGGAATGGTTTGAGGGAGGATTTAACAGAGACTTATGAAATCTGGAGGTGCCTGAAGTAAATGGATAGGGACTGCCTGTTCCTACCTTTTCCCGTGCAAGAACTGGAGACCAACAAATATGGGCAGATTTCAAAGAAATGGTGAGAGCTGGTTCTGGATGTACCAGGTGGGAGACCTGGAAAACTTCTCATCAGAGGGTATTCTGGGTGCAAGGTGTATTCTTGTGTTCAAAGGAAGACAACAGTGTTTGAAACCAAGATTGTTAGGGATCACTGAGTAGACAAACCCTCTAATAACAAAAAAAATCTCTTCAGTGGAAAATGATTGAAGGCTAAGTAAATAATTTGTGATTGAGGGAAGTACCATATATTTTTGACCTATTCTTCCTCTTTCCTCTTTCCTAGGTGTCAGCTCATAGTTTATGTTGGACACGGTGGTGGGTTGGGTGGATCTTTGCTGTGGACTCTCATGGCTGCTGTAGGAGTTCTGAGACACTTAAGCCTGGAGACAATATTGTTAATTTTTTTAGTCCTGCAAAAAAAGCATCAGCACAACTAGAGCTTCCTAGAACATCCCAAGGACGACTAATCTCCTTAGAAATTGTTTCCAGGCTATTCCTAAATTATCTGCAGTCTCAGTGATTATTTTCTTAATGCCCACCCTGACCATATAAGCAGTAAATGGGAAGGTCTCTGCTTGCTCAGGGAAGTATCCCCTGAGGAATGAGGACTTTTGGGGAACAGTAAGGCACAAAAGGGGCCAGAAGGCAAAGAGGAGGTCTAGAGGGAGGCGCTACAGTGGGACTTTGGAAGTGTAATCTTTGGCAAGCTGTATTTTCTTGAAAAATTTCAGCTGCCTGTAAATGGATAGGTGGATTGAGAGAGCTGGGCAAGAGCTGGACTGGGCTCTGGGGTAGGAACTGGTGATGAAAACGCAGCTCTGTGTTGGAAGGTGTGGGCATGTTTCTTTGTGCCGTTTGCTCTTGAGCACAGCCAACCCAAAGGAGCAATGCTGGCTGTTGGTTTTCTCGGAATGGGAAGCCAGACTCTCTACTTGCCACATACTGGTATCAGCAAGTCTGACAACTCCTCAGATGGATTTTTGAGGACTGTTAAATGTCCTGTCTACATGGAACTTGTGCCGGGGAAATGCATATTCCCAGAGCTGTTTTTCTGAAAGCAGAACTGCAGGACTTTTTCCTTTATTTTTCACTTCAAAAGGACTAAGTGCATAAGTCTTGTCCCTGGCAGAACCTGGCTCTCCCTTTGCGGTGGCTCAAGTGCGTACACAGGGAATCAGAGAGCAGGTGACTTCAGCTTAACCTTCCCTCAGAGCTTGAAGAACAAGCCAAGGCAATACAAAAGGGACCTTCTAAGAGACTTGTGCAGCTGCACAGCCCTTATATTGGCCCCATGATCTGTTTATCTTTTGCCTTGAAGGAGTCAGGGGAAGCTCCCCCAAGTGGGATGGTTTAAAAGACTGTATCCTCTGCTGGGAAGTGCACATGCCTCTTTCTTTATAAGCCATTTGATGTAATTTTCTTCTCTTCCCCTCCTCCCCTGGCAGCAGGATCTCTGGCTGCTGCATGCTTTTCATTAAATCTTTCTGATTGTAAGCTTGTATGTTCTGACCCAGGGTCAGAGAGTACCACGGCAGGGATACAGCTCAGCAACAGAATCGAAAGCCTTTTCTGGTTTGGATTATTGGACATCTCCAGCTATTGCAGAGTGTGTTTTTGTCTGGTATCTGAAGACTGAGTTAAAAGGAAAGGAACATTCTGTGATGCTCCTGGAGCACTGAACTCCTCCTCTTGAATGCTGAGGGTGCCTGTGTGTGTGCACCAGTTGTGTCTTGGCCAATTTCCAGCCTCTGTAATGCTACTGTCGCTCTTATCCCACATGCTCCACTTTTGCAGTATCCATGGGGGAAGGTTGTTGAACTTCCCTCACTGATATGAACAACTGCCACTGTTGTGTTGTTGTGTTTAGGTTGTTTGTCTCTAATGAAAGCCCCATGCTTAGCGCCAGCTCAAATCACCAATTGCTTACTCAGCTTCGCAGCTCTGTTATCGGACGGCATAATCACTTCCTGCATCTTTGTTTGTCTTTGCCTCCGTGCTGCTGTTCTGATGGGCTGGGAGGTGCCCTGCTGCTCCTGCAGCTGCTTTTCCCTGCCCCGAGGCACATCAGCATGTGGGGAGGATAAGCAGTTCCTGGTTATTGCTTCACCTTCTTGCGATGCCTCAGACACAGGCTGCTCTGTAAAATGGAATATCATCCATCTTTTTTCTGAGGGAGGAGGTCAAGGGGCATTTATGCCTATTGTGAAGGCTGTGGAGTTTGCACCTAAAGGGGATGGTGGCAAAATCTGTCTATAACCTCTGGGCTACCTGGTATGAACATTGGTGCTTAGATGTCATGGGCTGTGCGGGCATTTCTCTTGGTATCTGGCCATGAGACTGCCCAGGGCTGTGTGGAGATGTATTAGCCTGACGAGCCTGTCATGGGCCTCCAGCCACTCCCCTGCCCCTGGGCTCAGGGGTTCCATTGAAACTCAGCCCATGACTTTCCACTGCTCCCTGAGCTGTGGAGTGGATGTCCCACTCCATACAGCCGTGCCTGTGCCTGGCCATGGGCCTCGCACTGGGACCCTGATCCATGGACCGACCTCCCAGTTTGGCGTCAGACCTGCCTGATGACCACTAGACTGTGTCTGACCATGGTTACTGCCACTGGGGCTGACTGACCTGCACTTTGAGTTCCTGCCTTGATCTGCTGTATCACCACAAATGATCTGGGCCCTGGCTGCCATCACCAGACTTAGCTGCTGGTTTCACTTATATCCTGTGGGGTGGGGGAGCCCTGCCCTGCTGACTGAATTATCCTCAACTCCTCATCCTGTAGGGAACTGCCAGCCCTTCCTGATCCTTGACCATTGAGAGGTCTCTATGGAGAGGTGATTCTTTGGAAAGACTCATCTGGTGTGAAACACTTCCTCAACTACCAGCACAGCACAACAAGAGCATGTGGCCTTGGGGATATCCTGTCTGCCCACTGGGGAAGGTGACACTGTGCATCAAAGCCGTGCCTTCCTTCACATCTCCAGTGTGGTAAATGTGTTATCACCAGCTCATTAGTTGCAAAATTAATTAGCATTCCAGCCATGGGATGTGATGTGTTTCTCAACTCAGCAGGCTGGCCAGGCAGGAGCTTCTGTCCAGCCTCAGGATAGGATGTTTGGGGATTTGGGGGTTTGTTTCTTGTTTGCTTTTTAAGCTGCTAATAGTTCTAGTGTTTCCTGCTGCAATCAGCAAGCTGCCCTGTACTGTGACGCTTGCAATCTTCCAGGACAAGAAAAGAAACCATTCTTTTGCAGAATCCTTGCTAAACAGGTTCCCTGAAAAATATGAGGAACTTGTGACTGCTCACACCTTGGAAGAAAAGATCGTGATAGATGCATTTACAGAGCAGAAATAATAACAATCAACAACAGACAGGAGGAAATGGCTCCTCCGAGAGTGAGAACCACACTAAGGGAAGAAAAATGCTCAGGTTAGATAACTAAGGTTTATGAGAAGGGAGGGGGAAAAATGTGGAGAAAGCAGGGGTGGTAAAGCAGGGACAGGCGGGGAGCAGCTCCTGGGGAGGGGATGTGCCATGGCAAGAGCCCGCCTGTGAAAGTGAAGCCTCCTCAGGGATAAGGCTGTAAAACGTGTAAATGGAGTTGCTGCAGCCTGGTCCCGTGGGAGGCCAGGCCCAGCTCAGCAAAGCTGTACCTCCTGCCCCAGGGCAGTGTCTCGAGGGAGGGAGCAGAGGTTTCCTTGGAGAGGCACTGCCACATCGTCCCGCTCACTCGGTGTTCCAGACCTTCCCAAAGGGCTGGCAAATGCAGAGGCATTTCGCTGAGTGTGGCAGCTCCTGCCGGCCCTTGCTGTCTCAGGGGGATGGAGAGAGCTGTGCAGAGGGGACTGGCCCTCCCAGAGGGCTCTGCATGGGGCTTGTAGTGCAAGAAACTTCTTCTCACCTGTGGTGTGTATTCATAATTCAGCTCTGGGTTGTGCTAATCCCTCCTGCTCCCCTCCTTTCCCTTGCTGAACTTGCTTCAAGCTGGTGGCACATAAAACCTATTTTTCCTCTTTTCTGATAGGCTCCTAAATTCACCTATGATTGCAGATATTGAAGGTCGCAAGCTCTTGCCAACCTTCAGAGATTTATAGCAAAATCCTCCCACATGTGCTATGTACTTCAGAGGGTGGAGTATAAGGGGTGCTCTGGGGATGTCAGTGATGTTTTGGAGAACTCATTTGTCACTGAAGGGTGGTGTGGGACAGCTGTTGTCACTGGGAGCCCCTGCTCTCATTTCTTCCCAAATGAAGGGATTTGGTGACCCAGCAGCCCAGCTATAGCCCAGAGGAGCTTTATTGGGTGTTCTACATAGGTCCTGCAAGTATTCTACACATAGAACCTACACATAGGTCCTTGTCAAAGTAATAATTCACACAGGGTTCATTTGGAGCTTTTCTAGCTAATGTGGGACAAGTCAGGGCTGAAGAACCTTATTGTTACAGAAAAAAATGGTTTTTTCCACACTGTCACAGAAGAGTGCTGTTGTGTTGCTTGAAATTCAGGGCTGGATTAAACTGGACATCTGAAACTGGGGAGATGTGAACAATTTGAATAAAAGCTGAGGAAAATGTTCTTGTGATCCCTTGTGAAACATAATTCACTTACCCAGATAATGAGTGTGACTTAATTATTGTAAAACCAGAATGTGTTCCTGCTCTTAGCTTGGTTTGCTTTTTTCTTTCAGTTTGTCTAGCAATATCTTCCTTCAGAGATTTTAAATGTTGTCTATATTATTACTGTCACTATTCTGCCTAAGTCAAATTTAAAGAAACATATCCCTGCCCTGATTGTAAATAAGATCCTAAAACTATCCCTAGCTTACCTAAGTTTGCATTTCTAATGCAGGGAAGGCATTGGAGCTGTCCTGGTGTTGGGAAAGTATTTCCAGCTCTTCAGGCACTGCAGAACTCCTCTGTCGAGGCTTGTTCCTACAGCCTAGACTGTCCACAGTGCCATCATAGGAGAAAAGATTTACAAAATACAAACTGTTTCATAGCAATTGATTTCTCTGAGCCCTCCTGTGTGGGGAGGAACTACCCACCACATCCTGTGATGCTGAGCAAGATGTGCTAATAGACCTTTTAATCCTTCATTTCCTTCTGTCCCACAAGAAATTTGTACCTGTTGAAGGGCTGAGTAGATGATTGAAATGCTCCCTTTTGGCATTGTGTAAGTTCAGGGGAACTATTGAAATTGAAATCACATTCCCAAACCATCACCCACTGGAGGAAGAGAGGCAGCTTTGATTGATTGTGTTTCCTTAAACAAGAAGAGATAAATGGACTGAAGTTCTGGAAAATGGGCAAAATGTCTCAAGGATTATGGTTGGTGCTTTGGTCATGGGGACACTGTTCTTTAGCAGCCTACAGAGTAATTTCCCGGTGGAGCACCATTGTGGGGCATGGAAAATAGGGTCAAAAAGGTACAAATAGGGATGGGACTTACCACTGGCAACAAACCATGTTTCTGAGGGTTTGTGGGGAAAGATTGTAATTTGGTTCTTGTGAAAGACCAAAGCAGTCTTATCTACGTACCAGACTTTGATAAGAATGATGCCGTGTCAAAATTCCCCCTGCATTTTTTTCACTGCATTTGTTTCCTTTTCATCAAGAGTTTTGGGAAGTGAGATGTGGTTTTCATCTCTTAAAGCTGTACTGTTTGGAATGCAAACTGCTCAGGTCAGGGGTTTTTTTCCCCCTGTAGCTTTTATCAGAATGGCTTTGCTTCTGTGTATCACCTTTTATCTCTACTTTTCCCTCTGTTCTGAGATGTTCCATTGCCATCTGTGCCCTCAGAAGCACCTGAGGGCCCTGTTTCTCTACCCAGACTGGAGATAAACCAGCCTAGGTCTGTGTGCCCAGTGGAATTTCCAGTACCTGGATCTGGCCTCAGTTGTAATGTCTTTGCCAAAGAGTTACTTGCTCTGAGAACCAAACAGATTTTCGCCTTTGAAGCCCAACCAGCTTTGTCAGAATTAATTAGAAACACACAAGTGCACAAGTTCTGGAGTGACATTTTGTTGTTTCTTACTCAATGAATGTGCTAGGAAGTAATTTTTATTGTAATGCTGACTGTTAAATTGAAAATGACATTTGTATTTTTGCCAGAGCTGGGCTTCTAGATGATAGGAGGTGTTAATGCATAAGGTGTTGCTGCATGGCCTGTCACGCTACCTCCAGCTCCAAAACCAGAGAAGCTAATTGCTAGATTTTCCTTTGTTATAAGAAGACTGTCTGGCCCTAAAACTCCACAAGAGCTCAAAATGTATAAATATACTCCAAATAAAAAAGCATCAGTGAATGCATCACTCATGATAACACACTCAGAGATAATTGTACTATTGAATTATGTTAAGAGAGTTTCAGGGAAAACTTAGGTTAAACTACAACTCCTGTGGGCTTGGGACATTAGGTCTGGAAAACATCCACCATGCAGAGCTGCTTTTCAGTCCCTGGATCATCAGGAGGTGAATGATTCTTTTTTTCTTCCCCTGTGATTCAAGTGGTGAAAAGCATCAGAACTTGTGAATTTTGGTTTCCAAAATGTGTTTTGCCAGCTCTGCTGAGCAGGGGCTTGCAGACTGAAGTCACTTTGATGGACTTGTGCTCTTAGTGAAACTGGTGGAAAGGGGAGAAAAATGCTTCATTTTGAGCTGCCCCTTCCAGAAGGCACTTCAGTTACCTTAAAACCTTTAGACCAAAAAAGTCTGAAAGAGCAATTCTGCAACACAAAGGAGAGCAGCAGAAATGCAGAGCACTCATGGCTGGGAGTAAAAATCCATCCCACTGTCCTGAAAAGCTCAGCACTTGAACACTGGAGAGGAAAGGGTGAAATGCAGCTCTCCTGGATGATGTCTTCCAGGGGAAATTCTTTCTTGGCCTAAAGTTTGGCACCAGGAGACAGGTGAGACATTCCTCAATCAGCCTCAATCAGGAGGAAATTGAAAGCAGAGATAGGAACAAGCTGTGGGCAATTTGAATTGCTTTCATTATTCAATTAACTTTGTATCAGTGTGGATGACTGGAAGATAGAGAGTTCTGATAATGCAGTGAACTATTACTCGGGAATCCTCTGGACTTTCAGGACTTTTTGATGACTTGCCTGATAAGAAGACTGTACTGAAATGAAGACTGGAATCACTGGAGGAGCCCTTCAGGTATTGTGTTCAAGGAAGATGGCAATTATTATTTGGAAAATAGGTTTCCCTAAGCTCCTAGGCTAACCTCACCTGGACTTTTCTTGCCAGCTGCTGTTACTACTGTAAAAATTTTACCCCTCAGTTGAGTGGGGTCAGCCTGCCTTGCTTTCAGGCTGCACCTGCGCTCTAGTTTTGAAAACCACTGCACAGAAATTTGCCTTCCTTTCAGAACAGAGATCAGGGAGAAATCAGGGACAGCAGATGGCTTAGAAGGTGTGAGCCCAAGCAATGACTATGCCTGGTTTTGGAACCCAGCAGCCAGGACGAAAGGGACAAGCCATGGGTGACTGAGCTGAGCTGCTTTGCAAAATCCCGGGCAGACACCTCCACACATTTTATTGCCAGGGATTGCCTACCAGCATCTCACTCTTGGCTGTAAATGCCAGGGGAAAGAAGCATGCCATGCATGCTTTCAGGAACTGTAGGGAGGGTCAGGCTTCCCCTGCTCTCCTTCGTGGTGACCCTAGACCCAGGTACATGTAAATAGGGTTGTCTGAAATGCTGGAATAGGGTACTTGGAGCCCTTAGGTTTGCAAATAACCATTTATAGAGGCGTTTGAAATGCAGTGATTCTGTTGGCACTGCTGTGTTCAGAATTTCCACCCTCCTCTTTTGTTTGTTGTTTTGCTCTGTTGCAGAACAACACAGAATTGGTGATAAAGCTGTGCTTGAAATAAAGCCTGGCACACAGACAGATGATTTTGTGGCCTTGGCCACCTGATGCAAGGAGGGGCTGTGGGGGATTGACTGGTCTATGCCAGGCAGGGATCCACTGATTGCCGAGGCAGGTGGGGATCGTTACCTCTGATGTGGGGCTTGGGGAGCAGGGGAGGAAGCTCTCTGAAATTAAGTCAGAGCTGTCCTGGGGGAACAGGTTTGGAATTTCTTTGCTTTGGGAAGCCTGGTCACTTTGCAAGCATGAGAAGGGAAAGAAAGGAGAACATGCCTCGCTTCTCATGCATGTGGTAGGTTTCTACTATTTATTTATTTTTAAAGTTTCAGACTTTAACACTAAACAGTTTGAATCTGTGGGCCTATGTCTGTCCGTAAAGGCTGTGGCCAAGCTGTGAAAGTGCCTCTCGAGTATTTTTACTGAGAACTTGGTGAGTGATGCATTGAGATGTGCCTCAGGGCATGTGGTGCTGTGCTGGGTGCTGTTTGGAAGCAGCATTGCCCTGAGAGCTCCTGAGTTAAAGGTGACTGAGAGTGAACCAGTGATTTGGGTTTTATTGACTAGTTATTTTATCTGTAATGGGGAAAGAGCTCTACCTTCCCATCCAGTTCTCAGCCCTTCTGCAGCTGCAATTCCACCGCTTTGGTGCTTGCCTTTTGACTTCTTGCCCAAGCTGTTCAAATAATAGGCCTGTTGTTCCTGGCCACCTGTTCCTGACTGCCTGCCCAGGTTAATGGGAAGTCAGAGCTTCTCTGACTGTACTTTTGTTTGAAGTGCTTCAGGAAACCTCACGGTGTAAGCTCATGTAGGTAGGCTTGAAGAGAGCAGTGCTGGATGTTGGAGAGACAGACCACATGGCAGCAGGGAAAGCTCTGCAAGCTCCTGCCCAAACACAGCACTAGTGGCTGGATCCCAACCTGTGAGTTATTTATGGAGCTGTTTGCTTGCAGGATGCACAGGTCTGTAGGATTGTGAAAAGCTGTGGGGACACAGGTGTCATCTGGATAAGCTGTAGCCGTAAGGGAGCTGGAGTTTGCAAAAGGCAGGAATTGAGAGCTGAAAGCTTGCCCTGTGAGAAAGTTTTGACTAAGGGAAATGAATTATTTTCGCAAGTGGCTTCTTGTCTTCTCCCGGTAAAGTGCTGCCTACAAAGAAACTGGGATGGTAGAGGGTGGTAAGAGGTGGCTGCTTAGGTCAGCAGGGAATTGCATACTCAGGGGTTCCAGACTCATGTACTAAAATCCAGGAGAATTAGAACAGGGCAAGCAGGAGAGAAGCACAGGCTGTTACTGGAATCTGCTTATAGCACTGAGCTCTATTAAACCTGTGTGAAAGCCCTGCAGTCAAAGGTGTTAACCAGGCAGCTCAGCAGTGTGAGGGAGGTTCAGAGAATTCACAGAATGTTCTGAGATGGGAGGGACCCACAGGGATCATCGTGTCCCACTCTTAAGTGAACATACAGGGATTAAACCAAGTTCATGACTTCCAAACAAGCAAATAAGGGGACTATCTCCAGCACAAGCTGATTTAGCTGACAGATGATGACTCGTTGTGCCCGTGGGCAGGAGGTGGGATCAGACTGATTTTAATTGAAGTTCCTAGGTCTGCTTGCTCAAATGCCCTGTTTCAAGGATAGATTACAGTGTATTCTGAGAATATTGTGTAGACTTTAGTGTTGGTGGGTCAATTGCAATTAAACTTCCCCAAAGATGGGGAAGATTGCTGGTGAGATGGTGATTAAGCAATAGCTTGTAATAAACTAAGATGCATGTGCTGTACTTAATGATCAACAACACAGAGGAGCAGCACGAGAAGGACAGGACAGGAAGAGAAATGTTCCTGGTGAAGAATATAAAATGGTATTTTGTTTTTTTGCAGAGCATGTGGAGCACGTGGGTGGTTTGACTGGAACGTATTTAGAGTTCTGTCCCTGTCGTGGCTCTGAGGGAGTGAGCGATGGGTGTTCTGTGCTGCCAGGCAGTTTGTTCCTCACAGGCACCACTGTGTAACAGATCCGTGTGCGAGCCACCCTTAGCATGTCTGTTAAAATAATAAATCCTGTGTATTGCATGGGGTTCTGTGCACTGCAGTTCGTGCAACGCAAGCAGGAGAGAACATGAAGATGCAGAGCAGGGCTGCCATGTGCCCTAGGGAGGCACAAGGTCTCCCTTCTTCTCAGGCCCTTCTACCTGGGTGCAAGGAGTGTCCTCCTTGGCCCACCCCGCCCCTTGGGGTTGACTGGTGTTTTATGAGTTCCTCAAGAGCAGCCTTTTAAACTTGAGCAGCCCGACGTGAGCTCTTCCCACCCTCCTCTGGGATGTCACAGATATCTGTGGCATGACTGAGTCAAACTGTGTCACTCAGCCACTTCGGAGCACACGCAAAGCTCATCCAGGCCTTTACAGAAAAGATGCACAATTCCCTTAGCGCGTGTATAGATTTTTCCACAGTGTGGTATTTGGCTGCTTAGTCACAGAGTTATCTTTGTGTTTTAAGAATAGACTTGTCTACAGTCTCCTTGGCTGTACTGCAAAAGAAAGACTTTATTTGTCTTAGCACAAACACCTTGTATAAGTGTCAGATGTGCCAGCAAGTATGTGCTTAATTAAACAGGCTCCTTAATAGGTTTTGTTATCATTTTAGTGCTCTGCACTTGAGCCACTTCTCTTAAAGGACTGTTTAATGAATTTCTGAGGCTATCTGACAAGTAATGTTCTTTGCTTGCTTGTTATGTAAAATTCATTAATGTTTCCCTTTGCATAGCTTATATTGAATCACAAATATTATGACTTAATTAGCTTATTGCAATTTATGGGATGGTGGATGTAGGCCTTTTATTTACTGATTTTATGCAGAGCTAACCTGTTTAAAACAAGCAAACAAATAGAAACTCAAGTTGTTTTGGTGCCCCTGCTGAGAAATACCTACCTTTGACCCTCATCATCTGGGGACTTCTCCATAGCTTGCTAACCCTTAATTTTTTTTTCCATAAAAAGGGAGAAAACCTGCTAGCAGTAAACAGAGCTTTAGTTTTAGGGGATTGGCAGGACTCATCCAACCTCCTTGCTCTGAGCACAGAACTTTCCGTGTGTATGTTCTTACAAGCAGGTCTCTAGTACACATTTCCTTTGAGTCTCACAGAAATGTTGTGGGGTAATTCCTTAGCTGGTATACTTGGAAGAACTTCCCTCAGCAGTTCTGAGAAAGGGATAGAAAAATACCCAAGCTGTTTTTCCTCTGCTTCCTTGAGAGTTCAAATTATTCACACTAGGAGAGAGAATTGCCTCTTGTGGGCAGGCACAAACCCACAAGGCTGTGGGTCTCTGAAATGCCTGTGCTAGTGGAGAGAAGGAGGCTCAGTGTGTGACAGCTGTGGGCCGGGAAGAGCACAGTGTCCCTGGAAAGACCTGCCTAGTGCAGGTAGCTCTAGACAACCATCAAACTGAAGTATCATGTTCCAGTTGTACCTTCTGTTGATGTGTTTATTTTCCTGTGTCTTTACAACAGCCTGGTGTGAAGTTACCATCCACCCAGGCTATCCACATTTACTTTACTAATCAGCAGTTTTGCTGGATGGGAAAAATGTGCAGTGGGTCAGAAATCACAGTCGAGTGGTTCTTGCAAGGTGACACTGGATGTGAGGGGTGTCCTGGTACCTGCTCCCTTGCAATGCCACAGTCTCTCTGGTTTGCACTGGGATAGAGATTGTCCTCTCCACAAATAATGTAGTTATGTTTCTGTTTTGCTGGGCTGAGACTGCACAGAGGCAAAATAATAATAATAGCTTGCCTGGAGCATATAAGAAATCTGTGGCAGAGAAACAGGACTCTGCATGAGATCATAATACCAGAAGCATCCTTTTTTCCATCTGTGTTGATTTTCAGATGCTTCGTGCTCCCTTCCTGAGTTTACCCTCATTATAACTTGAGAAAAGTTGAGCTGCTTCAGTGGTCTCTCCCTTCCACTCTCCTTCTCTTCCTAGAGCTGCCTCATTGTTATTTCCTGCTATGCAGGGCACTGAAATCCTTAGGAAATCAGCTGCTCCTGGTGAAGCCTGGACCTGTTTGGAAATTGTAGCCACAAAAGCCAGACTTTCCAGTGTAATCAGGCCATTAAAGGTCCTGTGGGAATTTTTAAGGTTGGCTTTATCTGCCCTGCAGAGAGAAGTGTGGGGAGAGGCTGTTGCACCATTGTTCCTCCTGCTTATGATGCAGACAGGAACTGCTTCTCCTTGAACACTGCCTCCACTGGGGTGAAGCCTGGCTTTGTGTTGTCCTAATCCCTCAGTCCAGACCACAGTGACCACACTAAGTTAGAGCAGCCCTGAGGCTGTTCCCTTGTTCTAACACGTGCCACCATCAAACTGCTCAAAGAGATCAAATCTTTGACTAGACTCTGACCCAGTGTCTCAGCTTCAACCCAAAACGTTGGTCTGGGAGCAGTCCAATTGAATTTGGACTTTACCAACGTAAACAACTGGTTAGAAAATCCAGAGCTTTATTTCCTTACTTTCATATCCTTCGTCCTGTCTTCTGTCATTTCATGTTTCAGCCCATGACTGTAGACTTTGCTGGAAAGAGTCAGTCTCTCTGGGAGTTACAAACGTTCATGTAGTCTCATCTTCATTTTTGGATCAGAGGGAGGGATTTGAAGGGAAGAGGAAGTTTTCTCATGATGTAAGATTGTTTCAAGATTTTGATTTTCAGTATCTTCCTCCAAAACTGCAGTGAGTTTTATTGTAATTTTGTGTTTCCTGGTAATTGACAAAAAAATCCAAACTGGTTGGCAGCAGCAGAAAAGGCACATAAGGTACCCAAACCTTCTAAAACAAGAACAGTTCTGGCCTGTTCCAAGATGCCTCCCCCTCCCAAAATGTTAAACTGGGAGATTGCTGAAGCTGTTCTGTTCCCATAGCTGGATTAGACCTCAGTGAATCAGCAGTGAGAAATCTCCTTGGGGAATTCCTGACAGGCTGTACCCCAGCAGCACTTGCTGACTAAGTTGGGAGCTTCCTCAAACAGTGCTGCTGTGTAGGACAACGGGTCAAAGCCTTGGTGCTGCAATCCTGGAGCCCAGCTGGGGATCACAACTCTGAGGATGGGGAAAAGCCCTGTCCCATCCTACATCCCTTTTTTCCTCCAAATTCCCCAGAATGTGAGGGAGCTCTCCCCTCCAGCGTAGGTGGTGGATCTGGGATGAGAGACACTGACTGCACTGAGCCCTCGACTGCTGCTCTCCCAGGAGTGTGGGTGAGTGCTGGACTGCCTGAGAGTGTGGAAGCCAAAATACGAACCTGCAGCCTCCCAGACACTGGAAAGCCTCTTGGCTGTGGGGTGTAGACTGGCCACGAAGCTGCAGAGGACAGATGAAAAGGCTGTGGGGTTTCTGTTGCTTAGGAGCTCACCAAAAGTTGTTGAAATAAACTGGAGAACAGAATTCATCCCGGCAGGCATTAGACACAGGCAGAGAGATTTACTTTTGAGCTTTTAACTTGATTTGCCTCATGTGACATGCCTGCCTTTTCTTTATTTGGAGTTATCTTGTCCTGTTTGTACCTTTTTAGTGCTCTAATAAAACCCAGCCATGGGGCCGGAAGCCTTTCACTTCTGGCTTGGCTGCCTCCAAGACCAGACGTGGCAATTTCACCTCCCAATCTGTCTGATTCAGCCCAGTCCCAAACAGCTTTTAACTGATGAAGAAACAGAGACAAACGCTTGTCAAAGTTGCTCTGGTTGAAAGGAGCAGAGCTGGACAAGCATTTTGGCCATCAGGGCTCCAGCTCCCTGCCCAGCCAGGAGGATTTGTTGCCTGAAGTGCTTATAATGTGTGTTTGTGTGGGGCCTGTTCTGCACATACTAATTTTGAGCTGTACATTTTCTTCCAGGAAATCTGTGTTTGGCTTTATAACTTCCTAGGAATAGTTTGTGCATTGGAAAACCTCCTCCTGCCATATGGGAAGGAGCATTCTCACTTGTACCCTGTAAAATATAAATGGATTTTTTTTTAATTAAATGAACTTCCGATAACCGCAGAAGTTTGGTATTTTTGGGAGCTTTGATACAGTGGGTGTAAATTCATGACATGGGCTCTGAGATGTACCTGGCAAAAGAGCGGAGCTGAGTGGGTCTGTCCCTTGTTTGGCCCATGGTCCAAGGCACAGAAACCACCAGCAGGGTGGTGCTCTGGTGGTACAGGGTCCAATATTCCACAGCCAGTAGATGCAACTTTTGAGTAGATGGCTCAGGTCATCTTCCCATGTCCAGAGGCTGCAGCTGGCCCTGTGCCATTGCCATTATCCTTTCACTTCTTCCTGGTTTCCAAGGCCAGTTGTGCTTGGTTGGGAAATGCGTGACAAGGGAAGGTCCAAGATGATGAACTTGTTCTTAATGTTCATCTAATCAGTTCCCAGTTGCCCTGCCCCAAAGCTGACTTTGCCCTTCTGCCCAGGCACTCCTCACCCTGATTTTTGTGAGTCTTTTTAGTGCAGCAGAGCTAAACTGTCTGCATGGAACAAATGCTGGAGGGGAAGCAGGACTTCAACAGAAATCACTATTTTTCAGCTTCCCAGCAGTAACACTTCCTTGAATGGAGACTCTTACCTCCTCAGCAAACAGTTTACACTGGCATGCCCTGGTGTTTGCAAGGAATGAGACTTGAGAGAGGTCCCATAGGTAAAGCAGGCTTGAGTAAAATGCTGTCAGTGTCACAAAATCCCTGCCCTTTCTGAGGCTCTGTTGTTCCTACAAAACTGTTTGGATGTTGGTTGTGCAGTATTCTGGTGTCCCTCGTGTGTATGAGGGTCAAAGCCAAACAGTTCAATGACATTTTGCATCTCAGAACTGGAATTATCTTTTCCTGCAGGATGCTCCAAGTGTAAATTTGCTAAAAAAACCCCAGCCAACTCAGTGACTTGCCCAAAATTCCTCCCAGGAAGGAGAGTTTGACCAGGAAGAGAGGGGAAGATTGGGTCATTCTTTTGTAGAATTCATAAAAATTAATTTTGTCACAAACAGTTTCCTTTTACCTTCCTTACCTGAGTCAGTGGGAGGAAAACATGGCCTAGCAGTAACAAAAGGGGCTAAGTCTGAGCAGAAATAAATCTTCTCTGTGCAGCTGTCCTGTGCCAGGCAGCTGGCCAGTACCACCTCTACAAACACTGGTGTCCACCTAGTGCAGGAGCAGCTGAGCATGAGCCCAAGCCCAGCCGTTTCTCCCGGTGCCAGGTACTTTTGGGTGGCATCACACATTGAACGTTTCCTGGAAAGAGAGAGTCTCTGTGTAAACACGCTGAATAAACACAGTCATTCTCCCCATCCAGCCCCATCCTGTCAAGCATAAGGTGCAGATGCAGGAGCCAAGAGCTCTTTCAAATTAATTCTTTCCCCTCTTGCAGCCTCTCCGTTCTACCTGTGGTGTGCAAGCAAACCAAGGCCAATAGCCTCGGCCAGGGCCAGGCAGGGTCAGACAGGCCCAGTACTGCCTGCTCTGCTTCCAGCATCCCCGTGCTGTGGACCTGCACCCAGCTCTGCCTCTTCGTGGACTTGCTGGAATTGGGAAAAGGATTGCTGTTACCTATGCTGAGGCAGAAACATGACCCAAACCATCTTGTTGGGTCATAGGGGAAAAGGGATGTGAAGGAACCAGCTCTTGCCCATACTGGTGATCTGCAGATCTTGTGAAAAGAAAGGTACATAAAGAAGAAACGGGACTGAATAGCTCTTCGGCCCTTCTTTAAGGTGGCCGCTAAAGGCTCAGGAGTGGTAGAAGAGCACCAGCATGTCACAGGTCAGATGTACAAGAGAGTCAGTCACTGCAGGTAGAAACACAGGTTTTGGAAATGGAGTTCTGGCCATGCCTTGTCTTAGAAATCTTAGTGCTTTTTTTCCTCTAAATCCAACCTGCAATTTGGGGCATTGTTCTGTGCTGCTTAAAAACTTACATGGTTAGAAACATTCAAGAAACTGAAATTAAGGCTAAAGGTAAATGTTTGCCTCATATTTTTTAGTTGAAAAGTACTTAAGCAGCTCTTGCATCAGGGGAAAACCTACAAAGTTGTTTGATAGTTTCTGCTGTATATCTGTTACAAGAAAGCCTTGATTTTTTCCTCCTTGATTGCTCTGGAGCTTCCTGAGGACTTATGTAGGAACATGGGCAATATTATTTCTGAAGGGAGCATGTGAGCAGAAAAAACCCCAGTCTCTAAAGTGAGATGAAGGATTGATGTCCTATTTGTGCCCTTTCACAGTTTGGAACTAGATTTGAGGATTGGACCTCTCTTCAAGGAGAACCTGGAAACTTGAAAAAGCCCTAAGATGAATTTTTCAAGTCATAGAAGCATTGTGATTTTTCTGCAAGGGCATAGTATTCCCATCCTGTACTAGATGCAGCAGTTGTTTGCTCAGTAATGTGAACCGTCCACCTGAAGCACAGGGTGGTGATGATCTAACCTGTGCACTCAGTTCTGCACCTGGTTTTTCTGGGGGCTTGAGCCTCATATTTGGGATTTTGCTGAAGGAAACCGAAGTGACCTTGGTGTTGTCCAGATTCTGCAGCTCCCATCTGCTGCCCTGGCTTCCATCATGCTGGGTTCCTGCAGTGCTGGCTTCTATTCTTTTTCCAGGTTGAAAGAGAGCTGTGTGTGCTTGTATCCCCCTTGGAGCTGAGGCCACTGTGGTGATACTGTAAGGGAGGGCTCTGTGCCATGGCCCTTTTCAGCTCTCTGGCTGGAGTGCTGTGAGGAGTCCAGCATTTTGTGTGTGAGAGAAATCCCTCTGGCATTCTGTGTTAGAGCTGGATTTACTGGAAACAGGTCCTTGATGAAAACCTTCCTTGCACAACCCTTTTCCCACCTACAGGCAGTGGTGACTGACACAGTCCAAAAGGCTTCCACAGCCAGTTCTTTGGTAGATGTCTGGCAAGGAGGCTCCAGATCTGGAGAACAAGGTTTAACTTGAGGCTGCTTTAACTGGGGACAGTGCTGTGGGTCTGTGTATCAATGAGTAGGTGATGACCCTGCGAGTTCCCAGCCCTACTCACCGGTAATAGCTCCTCAGGGCTGTGTTTGTAAGAGGATTTCTGGAAGCAGCTTGTATTACAGAGTGACAGGTGTAGAGAGCTGGATTTGCAGCCCCAGATCCTGGTGGTTTCTGGGAGGGAATGTTGTTTAGTTTCCTTTGAAATGTGAAGGTGCTCCTTCAGTACTGCTCTGGTTTTCTAAATGGTTCAGGCTGAGGAGGGACAGAGTGTGCAGAGAAGAGAATATGGCATTTCTCCCTTTTGATTTTAATAGTCCTGTATAATTTTGGGGAAGTCTGTGGCTATTGTTTGGTGCTATTCCTGCTTCCCATGCCAGCCAACACTGGCAGCACAGGGGTATGTCTGCATTCCTGTTGACTCAGCCCCCCGTAAGTTCCTGGTGAAGGCTTCAGTCTCTTCTCCTTTAATTGATGTGGTTTGTTGTGCTCTGATGGAGATTGTTTATGGACCAGACTGTGACTTTGGCCCCAGTATGTTACTCATGTCTACACAGATGAGCACAGACAAACCTGAGCTTGTCTGCCCATGCCAAGATGAAGCTGACTGTGAGCCAGACACCTCTTAGCATGGAGCCAGAGCAGAAGCAACTGTATGCCAGGCACTGTAGAACTGCTCACAACCCGTGGAAGTACCTTCTGTAGCTGCAGTGAAGCCCTTCCTGTGCAGCTTCCCTGATTTACAGTCATTCGTCAGCAAATCCCATCCAAGACTAAGCAGGTGTTTGGGATTTTGCAGGTTTCTGGGAGAGACCTCTCCTCACTCCTGTGCCTGGTGACTGCTTTTTGGGTGATGAAACAGAGACAAAATGCAGCTAAAACACTGAGATAGGGAGATATGCAGTGACCCCTGTGGATGTGCACATCCAGACCTGGTGTCAGACTTTGACTGACTCCATCTCCTGAGCTGGGGCCGGGGTGTGGCACCAAGGTCTGACAGGAGAGCGGGGGCTGCCTGCTGGAGGGGACAGCTGGTGGCAAAAGGGAAGGAGCAGCCCCTTGGGCTGGCAAGGAGATGCCCTGAGGAGCATCATGCCTCAGAAAATGCCAATTGTCTGAAACAGAATGGTTTTGTGGGAAAACGTTGGTTTTGATGAATTTCAGTTGCTGAAAAATATTGGACGAAAATGTTTTGAAAACTGTTTGACCTTTTCTAAATGGCAAAGTTTCAATGTTTTTAGGTCCAAATGCTGCTTCATTTTGATAGCTAGCATTAATTGAAGGTTAAAAAAAAATGTTGGAACTGAAATGGAATTCCTGAAAATGAATAGAAACAAAATGTTCTCTTCCTCTTTTCCTCCCCCAGCGTTCTTATTTCTGGAGAAATTGTGAGATTTTTTTGACTTTTTCGTTTCTCCGAGCGGAGATATTTAAAACCTCACAAATTGTTGTGGGAGGGCATCCCATCCGGCTCACTATCCACCTGCTCCAATGCAGTTGCTGGTTTTGAAGTGGTTTTTGTTTTATTTCATGATGGAGCTGCAAGCATTTTTCAGACATTCCAAAGGGAGAGTCCAGACCGGCAAAGGGACTGGGGTGCAGCCTGTCCCTGCAGCTCTCGTCTGCCCAGCACCCTCTGTTGGCTTCCCGGCAATTTTTGCATCTCCCCATCTGAAAGGAAAGAGTGTGAGCAGTGTGCTGTGATTTGTGCTGTGGCTGAGTGACAAACACACTGTGTTTGCTGAACTGACACCCTGGGAAAGCATGGAATGATCACTCTGACGGCACCGTGGCTAAAAGGAGCCAGTTGTGTGCACAAGTCAGGCTCATGTCAGAACATAAGGAATATAAGGGAAATAGGACTGTGCAGCAGGAGATGCCTCAAAACCCTCACCGAGAAAATGCTGCTCACAGGTCCAGAGCCACAGACAGCAGGAGCTGAAGTGGCTGGAGCAAAAGCTTGTGCATTGTGACATTTGCACATCTTACAGTCAGGTGAAGGAACTGGGGTGGAGAGGGCAGGAGGGGCTGTGAGCTTCCACCTCTTCAACTTGGCACTGGAGTGAAAGTGCACCTTTCCACCTCCTGTCTTAAATGGCAAGGATTAATATAAGATCTGTCATGTGGGGTGTGATGGGGAACAGGCTGTGCTGTCTGCCCCAGCATCCCAAGTCTGTTGCCACGTCTCTGGCTGATGTGGAGAGCATTCATTGCTCCTCTTTTAGCTCTGCTCTCTTTGCCTTGTCCATCAGGTGATGAGTCACATCATCGTGGTGAGTGGTGATTTCTGACTTCCATATGATGCAGTGCTGGCTCCGTGTTTGGAGGGAATGGTTTCTCCTTTTGAGGGGATGTCTGACAGTTTTATTGCATCTCTTGGGGTGTTCTCAGTAGGAACAAGAGTTTGCATTTCAGCCATCTTCATATCATGTAGGTGCCACTTTGGATTTTGACCTTGCACAAAGGTGGTAGAGTTCAGTTTTGCCTTCCAGGGATGTTTGTGAAGTGTGAAGCCATAAGCTTCAGGGAAGTTGCTAAAAATTAATGTGTAATAATGGTGAAACGATCCCCTTGATAACAAAGGTACTCCTAAAGCCCCCCCAAGAAGGCAGTGTGGGTAAGATGCAGTCTGCAAGCAATTTGGGGGCTGCTGGATGGTGGGGTGTAAATAACAAATACTAGTTTCAGGTTCCTGACAAGACTGGTTTTATATTGATCACTGACCTATTTCTGAAATGCGGAGTATTTTGAAAATCCTTGCCAAGTTGATTTGCCTCAAAAAGGGCTCCTCTAGGATAGCCAGTAATTGGACCTGAATCCTTTCCCTCTTCTCTAATAGCAAAGCCCTTCCTTCCTCATTTCCCTGTTGGTGTTGGCAGAAATTCCAAATATGAAGAGGTTGTAATGTAAGCAAACAATTTTTAGCAGAATATTTAACAACAAAGCAATGGTATACAACAACAAAAACCACCAGGAAATCTGAAGGATTTATAAGATGTTTTTCCTCATTCAGATGGATGCCATTATTCTGGGAGAATGAAGAGATACAAGTGAAGAGGACCTGACATGGAAAGATCAAAATACATAATTTCTAGGAGACATGCAGAGCTGAATTCTCTCTACTACATGTATTGACTATATTCAGTGCAATAATTCTGGAGTCACTTCTTCTAATTCACCTAATGCTTCTAACAGATCACCCTGCTAAACTGCTGTTGTCAGAGTACTTCTTGCATCTTTGCGTGTCTCTCTCAGAAACAGGTCTGCTTTCAAAAGTGCACCTTGCAGGCATTTTTATTTTGGGTACCCATGTAACTTGTGCCTTGGCAGCCATTCACTCTGTTTGAATACTCCTCTGGCTGAATTCTCCTTTGAGCAGAATATAGGCAATGCTGTGTTCCACTGGTGCATTTTTTGTGCATCAAAATCACCTTGAGCTGAGTGGGTGAAACTGTCTCTTATACAAGTAGCTTGTGTTCCTCTGAGCAGTTCCCTTGCTGAATAGGATGTAAGGCTTGTACCAGGAATTTATAACCCTTTCCCCTCCCTGCTGGTTTTCCCGAATAGTTCACGTTGCTTTCATTTCTGCTTTTTCTCCAAAATACGTAAAATGGACTTTTAAAAATTAGTGTCGTGAGCACTTACCACAAGAACTTGGGGCTGAGCTACGTCTGAACAGAAAGATGGAATTCCCTTTTTCTTCACTGTGCTATTCTCCCTTTCAGCCTCTCAAGCCTTTTGTCCAGGCCCTACATATTTAAAAAGAAAAGAAAAATTAGCCTGATTTTTTCAAAAAACTGGACACCTGGATTGCACCATCTTTTTCTGCTGCGGGTATTGCCTTTAAGAACTGGAATCCACTTTTTCCCAGTTATCATGCCCAGAACCTCACTGTTACCATGAGAAATGGAAAGAAATACAGATTTTGAGAAACTCAAAGTCTTTGGCTTATAAGGAGCCCTTCAAATACTTTGAAACATCTTATGGGATTTTACAACCGTGGAATTTTTTGCTTTCATTTTGGATTCAAAGAAATCCTCGGACTTAAAATTTAAAAACTCACTCACCAATCTATTCTTGTACCAGCTTGTCAGGTTCCATCAAAACTACTCAGTCACTTCCATGTTAATTTTAAGCTGCTGTATTAACTGATCAGAAAATCCTGTCAAGGGTCTCAACTGGCTACAAGCGCAAAAGCCAGGGTTTTTTCAGACTTGGAAGTTTTTCAGTTTTTTGGAGACCACTGCAGAATTTGAGCTGTAACTTGAAAGGCTGAGGGTTGCACGTGTGTAAAATAAGCTGGGCAATCACAGATTTGTAATGTAACCTGATTCTTTGCATTTTCTGTTCCCTAAATGTGTTTAGTCAAGAAAAATAGTAGCTTTTCCATGAACACACGGCTATGGAGCTATTTCTTGGATTTTCTATCATCAATGCTCTCTTTATTATTTTCTGCAGATGTAACTCTGCATATGAGATTTCCATAGACAAATAATATCCTCTCTTTTCTGGGACTTTGGAAAGCAACAAGGAAAGCCAAACCAATCCTGTCCCCCTGTTGAGGTTCTCTTTGAAGAATGATTGCTTTGTGGCTTCTCTAGGGCACAGCTTCAAGTTTGGAAGCAAATGCAAAGTGAGCAGATTCTGGCCAGCAATTCCACCTGCCAGCAGGGTGCATTTCTTAGGTTTTACTGCGTGTGCCCAGAACGCTCTCTGCAAGACACTAACGAAGCAATTAATGGAAAGGGCTTGTAGATAACCCCACAGAGAATTGCTGGTCTCCTTTTCATGTAAAACTCGGCATCCAGGGTAACCTGATGCAGTTGGCTTTCTAGGGTGACTCCTTGTAAGTCCCAAAGCACCTGGACTTTGGGCAGATATCCTCCTCTGCCTGTTGTAAAATGCATCAGAAGTGAGACCTGTCTAATAATGTTAATTACCATGAGCTTAGTCCTGGCACTGCTGCAGGCAGGGCTTGCCAGGGTATGGCAGCTGTATCTGGTAGAGCTGCAGCTCCCTTTTAATGAGGGGAGCTTGCTGGTTTGGCTGCTTTAAGCAGCTTTCATTGAAATACAGTCTCCAAAATGCAGCAAGAGGAGAAAGCCACCTCCTGTGGCTGTGCTTGGAGATCACAGGATCAGAGAATGGTTTGGGTTGAAAGGGACCTTAAAGACCATCTTTTCCAACCCTCTGCCATGGGCAGGGACACCTTCCACCATCCCAGATTGCTCCAAGCTCAGTCCAACATGGCCTTGAACACTTTCAGGGATGGGGCAGCCACAGCTGCTCTGGACAACCTGTGCCAGTGCCTCACCACCCAAACAAGGAAGAATTTCTTCCTGCTGTCTAACCTGCCCCTTTTTCCATCTAAATCCACTGAATGGAGAACCACTCTGAGCCTGTTGGCAGCTCTGGCTCAGGTAGGAAAGCAGAGGTCATGAGCAACATGGTCCCATGAGGCTTCAGAACATGGTCACTCTCTGTCACAAGATTTAGTTAAGCTACTCGAGTTTTCACCAAGCTGCTGGAAAGGAAAGAAAGTTTCCAGACACATAAACGGGAACAGAGCCTGAAGCTGCTGAAGTGTGATGCCACTGGGTGTCAGGTTTGGGGACTGGGTTGGGAATGCACCACAGCTGCATGAGGCTTTGCTGGAATTCAAAAGTTGTGCCTCTGTTTTGTCTGCCAGCAATGCTGAGTCTTCTGTGACACCTCTGTGTGTGCCTGAGGGAGAAGTGCTCCCTGGTGAGAGGGTGATTAGGAAGGGTGACCTGGGCAGACATCATAGCTGCCTCCTCTGTAATCTGCCCATGCTGATGCAAGTTTAAGGTCAAAACTTGTCACCAGGATTTTGTTGGTGTGTGTCCTTTCTACTCCGGGGCTGCAAAGGATCCAGCAATACAAAATGGTGGGTTTCCCATGGAAAAACTGCAAGATACAGGTGGTTGTTTATTTTCTCATCTCTTACTGTATTGACTCTTTGCTATCCTGTCTCCATTCCAGGTCAAATCACAGTTTCAAAAACTCCGTGGTCATGATACTGGTAAAGACAAATGGATAAATTATTTTTAAATCCTGGTGATTATAAAAGAGACACAGGTTAAGATAGTTGAAGATGTGGCAGCAATAATTGTGCAATGGGAAGCAAAGGATGTTCTCTCCCAGATGAATTACAGGATGAGTAAGAGCGGCCTGCCTGTCCAAGTCCTCCCCAGGGCTCTGGTGGGATCTGAGACACCTCCCTCCTTCCTGTCTGAATTTGCAGCATGACTGTTGTGTGATTATTTCACAGGTCTCTGCCTGAAGCTGGCCCTGCCCTGGGGCCACCTGTGCCTTCTCTCCAAGCTGTGCTCGTTGGGTTTGCATGTCCTGGATGAAAGCAAGGCTGAGACTGGCGCAGTGGTGCTTTCGGAATGGTGTCCAAAGCCTGCAATGACGCTGCTGTGCCTTGGTGCAGCCTCTCTGTCTGGGGGTTGTGGTGATGGTGGAAAATGGGAATTAAAAACCAAGGGTGGGAAGCACAAAAGGTTAATGCGCTGGTGCACCAGGCAGGCCCGGGGAGGGGGAGTGGCAGGAAGGGGTTTGCAGATGCAGCTCTTCTGTGCTCTTATCTACCCCTCTGGCAGCAGCCTCAGCGAGACTCGGCTCTTTGGGAACTGGCCCAAAGCTTTAATGAAGGCGGGCGGGGAGGCGCAGCGCGTTCCTGCCTCTCAGGGGGCCCTTTGTCTCTCAAGGCTATCGGCTTTCTCTGAGGAGACACATCATCACCCAGCTCTGAGCTGGATAAGAGCTTTTGAAGTTTTCTGTTTGATATGCGTCACTGCCTCCGTCACACAACACAAGACCTCTGGTTTTATCCTTTCCCTGCTGCAGTTTCACCCACCTGGTATCGCAACCAGAGATAAAACAGAGCCGAACCTCACGTGTCTTGAAATAACTGGAGTTTGGGGAATGTGGTTTCCTAGAGAGAGCAATTAGCACCTTCAGGGGGTCTTAGCAGGAGTGAGGATGATGAGTCTCTCCCTCCCATGCACAATCTGGGCTTCATTTCATGTAACCAGCTCGCCGATGGTCGCAGCTCTCCTGCCCAGATCTGGCTCTCGGGCTGTGCTTTCTGGGGCTGTCCTGGCTCCAGCCTTTCGCCCGTGTGTTTGGCTGTCCCAGGCAGGCATGGGCAGGTGCAGAGCCCTGCCCTCTGAGCTCAAGCACTGCTCCGGGGTCGGGGCATCCTGCGGGTATCTCTGGAGGCCACACAGCCCCCGCGATGACAATAGTGCCGACTGCAGGAAGGTGTTTGCTGTGCAAGTTCAGGCTTTGGTCACTAATGCCTGGCAAAGACATAAACACAAACCAATCTGGGCTTTCAGGGTTGTTGTTAAATATTTAGGGAGGGGGATTCCTGGTTTCCCTACCAGTGGCAGGAGGTTGTTTAGATCGTGTTCCCTGGAGTGATGAGCAGGTAGCTGATAGTTTCTCCTTCCGTTCTCCCAAAGGCTCCTGCTAATGGAGCAGTAAGAGCAGCTAGCAGGGCAGTACCTGAATGTGCTGGGTGCGATGAACTACCCTGGTGACTCGTGAGCCAGGATGCATGAGCAGTTGGTGTCCTGGTGACACCAGAGTGCATGCAGAGTTAATGTTTGACTGACCTGTGTGTCAGGTGACCTCTCGCAGTTTAGAAGTCAAGTCATGCATGGAGTAAACCAAAGGAAGAAGTCATATGGAGGGGTGGGGTGAGGTACTTAGCCAACAGGCAAAGCAAACAAATGATGAATGAGTTAAAACAACACTTCAGGTTATAACCAGAAGGGAGGCTCTGCTGAGAAGCTGTCTCCAGTCTCTGATTTTCTTGCCATTTCTGAATGAGGGAATTGTGAGCACAATGAACTGTGCAAGATCAATAATAAAATACATTCACCTTGGATTTTGTTATATCTGCTGTGCAAGCAAACAGTATTTCCCATGATTGCTGAGAAGAAAAAGCTAATTAAAGAGCTGCTATTTAATTGGCCTAGGTTCATCTTTATCTAATAGTCAACAGCAGACAAGTGAGTCTGAAAAGAAAAGCTCTGGAGGGATGAAGTGACTTGACCAGGATTGAAATAAACCCAGCTTGAAATCAGCTCTTGTAATTCCCAGCAGAAGGAGCCTGCCCAGCTGACCGAAAAAAATCTCTTGCTTGTGTTGCTGGCAGAGCTCCTCAGCTCAGAGCAGAATACAAATGCCTCATTTTAAAGAAATTACTTCTGTAAAGCTTGTCCTGGTGCTTATACACCCACATGTGCAGTGGTGGCTTGGAGGGGACTGCAGCAAAGCAAACTGAGGGGAGATGCAGGTGTGCAAAGAACCTGGACAGTGAAATTCCAGTGAGAGGAGTGCACTGAGCTGCTGGGATGTGCTCTGCAGTGTTTTTTTTCATTGTGAGAGTGGGGGGGCTGAACCTGTCCTGGGAGAGAATTCACATTCAAGGGGGTCGAGGGCAGTCTTCTGTGTGTGTTGGTGCCTCTGCTCACACATTTCTGCAGATTTTTCCCCAAGCTTTCCTCTTTGGGGAAATTCAGCCTCTGAAAGATACAGTCGCTGCATACAGTGGTTTTGGGATCAGGCCTTGTGGATGCCTAAAGTGCAACAGGGGTGTCATACCTGAACAACTGAACGCTGTAGGATAGAGGCAAGGTAAAAACCTAAGGATGGTGCTTTAATGGCAGCTCTGTGCATGTGAATGAAGTGGGGGATGTAACTCATCCCTGTCACCTCTGTTTATGGGATGGCACTGGCCAGATAAGCTGGTCAGGAATGCTACTGGCAGTTTCCCCTGTTCCTGTTCAAAACTAGGGAAGCTCACAGGACAAAACTTGGGAAGAAATCGGGTTTCAGCTGCTGAACAAAAACACAATTCAGTGTCATGTCTTGGGCTCTTCTGCTTGCTTAGAAAGAAAAGTGATGTTTCTGGGGTCACCAAAATTTTGAACAGCCTGTGGCTGAGTCTTGCCTTTCATTCTATCTAGTGGTTTTCCAGTTGATATCTGTGTCTCCTGAAGTCTGGCATGGTGTAAATCACAGCAGCAGGCACTGATCTCTACTGTCTGTGGCTCAGGTGAAGATGCCCATGTAGCTGACAGGGCAGTGTGTGTGAGCAGTGGTGTTCTTCAGGCTGAGGGGAGATTGGCTCCTTGTCCATGTCCTACAAGGACATTTGTGATTGACTGACACCTGACACAGCTCCTGGGATTCCCGCTTGTCACCTGAAATCCTCCTGCACATGACACTGGTACCTTCAGAGCAGACATTGCTTTCCTGAGGAGGAAGGAACCAGGTCAGGCTGTTTCTGGGGTAGCATTTCCTGCACACTCCTGGGGCTGACAGCTTAGCTCCTCTGACAAACTTGTGCCTGAGATTTAAGAGACGAAAATACAGTGTTTGTTACAAGTGATTGCCCCTGTCCTCTTCAGTCCATATCATTTTAGAGTCTGACATAGCCAAGTTATCAAATCAGTGCTTCTTAGAGACTGGATTCATTTTATTTGTGACCAGGCAGTCCCGGGGACACAAGCTGCCAAGAATCTGTCAATAATCAACCAGAGGATATCTTATCTTTTTTTTTCCTTGGCTAAACACATTGTAAGGGCTAACACACCATGAATAATAGATAGTCATAAAAAAAACACATCCCCGGTAAATCTGTCCCAGCTGTTACTAGGCTGAATTTATGACAGCAATATTTAATCAACTGTTTTCAAGAAGAGGGTTACAAAAACACTGTGCTAAAAGTAGTGGGTCTAGCAAGGGTTCTCTGATTTCTGACCAGTAAGAGTCCCGGAAATGGAGAAATGTGGGAGGTGCTGTGGACAGACTTAGGGGCTTTGTTTTTGTTTTAATCCACAGCTGTGCTGGGATGCTGTCTAACCTGAGGCAACCCACAGGAAATGGATTTACAGTCTCTGTGTTTTGTGCAGTGTCTGTCTGGTAAAACCAATGCTTGAGAAGTCTGACTCTGCTCTTGCTAACCTTTCTCTCTTGCTTCTCAGGTGTTTGTTTTGCCCTATATGGTGAGATGTAGATAACTCATTTGCTGTGGTGGGTGAGATGTAGATAACTCATTTGCTGTGGTGGGTGAGATGTTAACTGCTGTACCTCTTCCTGGGTGTCTACCCCCGCATTAAGGAAACCTGAATTGCCATTAATTTCCGTTTGAATTTGGACTTGAGGTCAGCTTTTGGTCATCTTTGTGGTGTCAGACCTCATCCTGTTGGCTGCTGGAGCTCTAGATTTTAGCTTTTTCTCTGTTCTTCAGACTTTTCACATGCTGCCTGATTCAGGAGTTTGGCAGATCGTAGGTCAGCACTTTTCTACCCTTAGAATATCCTTTGTGAATAGTTTGAATAAATGAGTAGAAATTTTCATTTCCATTCTGGTGTTTGAGACTTCAGGATCCATTTGGTAAGTGACCCTCTTGTGCAGCAGTGATAGCTGTGACTTTTTCATGACAGCATGGCTCCATTAGCTACAGCTCCAAGAAAAAGTTAATACAGTTAATACTCCTGGTGGAAGACTGAGAATCAGAAATTGTCTCATTCAGAAAAAGCTGGCACAGAAAAAGGGATCGTGTCAAGTCAATGTGTTGAGACTGAGGCTGACGAACGTTTCTTCACATTGCTGAGGAGCTTGGAGCAAGTGTCTGAAATGTCTCTCCAGAGCCTCCAGCTTAGTAGAACCCAGCATCATGGGAAGTCATCGAGGTGATTTCTGCATCCAAGCCACTCTGGATACAAATAGCAGATTCAGATAAGGGTAATCAAATCGGATGCCTCAGGCTGTAAGATGATATCTGCAGGGGTTGGGAAAGCTCTGCTCTCCAGTGCTCCCCACTGGGGCTGGCCAGTGGCCACACTTTGCCATTGATTTGCCTGTTAAACTATTACGGAAGCAAAGTTCCATTCAGTGTTAGTAATGAAATGCATTGCTGTGCTGTTTGCTTTTGCTTTCTTAAAAGCATTGTGCTTGGTGGTGGCCAAGAGCACAGGTTATAGAATGCAATCTCTTCTTCTGAGCTTTCTCCTCTTAGCCTTTAGATGTTTTTAAAGTCTTTTGGGGTGGATTAGACATCCCAAAAGTGCAGTTTCCAAGGGCACAAAAAGCCTTTTCGATTCTTGACTCAGGCTTGTGATTTTATGGGAGAGGATCTTTCCTGGCCCGTGTAGTATTTGACTAACAATGAAGATAAATTAATACCATGCCCTGGAGAAATGGCTGCTGAAATGATCTGTCAGGCCACTGTAAGACTTCCTGCCATCTGAGGGGATCTGGGCAGAGTCTGCAGCCACCAAGAAGCAGATTTATACTCAGTGCTGCTGCAGCTGCAGTAAATCTAATGTCAGCTATATCATACCAAAGGCAAAGCTTCTCAGGCATGTTGCATGGATGGCTTTCAGTGTGGTACAGCAGCCAGCTCTGGTCCCAGGTAAACAGGAACTGTAAAAACACTGAGAAATTAAAAAGAATATGGGGAGGATGTCACACCAAAATATTTTATTGGGCTGGAGTGCAGGAGGGAGATGGGTTTGTTACCAGGTTTACTGCTGCTTTGCTTGGTGCTCTTGCTGGTTTCTTGTTTTCTTTGTGGTTTGGTTTTTTCCCCCTCCAAGCATGTTGTGAAGTGTGTATCCTTTCTGAAAATTGCACTTAGTCTTTTGAGCAGAGGTGAAGGATCGAATATTGATTCCGTTTCGAAATGTAGGTAAAAAATGGCCATTCCTCCCGTTTCCACCTCTAACAGCTTGCTTACGCCCTTGTTAGCTGGGATAGCTTGCAGTGCTCTAGACCTCTGCACCTTGGACTTCCAGGTGTATTTTGCTGATCCCACTGCCCTCCAGCACGGGCTGTTAGCAGCAATTTCATTCCAAGGGAAGGTTAAAACTCACGTCTCCCTTCACACAGGAAAGCTACAAGTGCCATGAGATTTGAGCCTCTTGTCTTCGTGACCTTTTTTTTTATTACTGGGTTCATGATTCACTGGTTCTGATCAAACCAATTCCCAGCAATAAACTGCAGGAAGGGGAAAAAAAATGTGTGTCATGTTGATAATATGATGAGTGAAGGGACCAATGACCCTGAGAGGAGGGTGAGCCAGTCCTGTTGCAAAAGATATGGCTCATCCTGTTCACAGCATGGCACTGCCAGGAACTCGGGGCAGAGAGAGATGAGATAAAGCCTAGAAGGAGGAGAGAAGGGCGAGTGACCACAGGCTGCAGTTCAGAGAAGCACAAGCACCTTCCCTGCCACTGCACCACAGGCCACCAGCCATGTGGGCAGTGGGGCTGAGCTGAACCCATCGTGGCCTGGGCTCTTGGGTTTCCATTGGTGGCCTGGGCTACCAAAAAACCCCACAGCATGGTCTCTGGCTCCCTGGTATGAGAGGAGATTCATGAGGGTGGATGTGATGACGAGGCTATTTCTGTGCATCCTCAGCATATTTCTGTGAATCTTCAGCTCTCCCTTACGAGAGGAGACATCAGTGCACTCAAGTACAAGGTATTTTGGTTTATAGCCTGTGAGGTCCTGTTGGTTTCTCGGTGCCTCTACCTTGCAGTTTTGGGGCCCAGGCAGCTGTGCAGCTGCTAGATGCTCATTTACCTAATGAGCCTCAGCCATCAGAAAGCAGCCAGGGAAGGGAAGTGTGAAGCTGAACTTTGACTTCATGGGCTCAGCAGAACTGGAGTGAGCTGCAGATGTGAAAGATCAGCACAACAAGCTTGGTAAAGCAGTACAGCTGTACGGTTTGGGGTTGTTGAGTGGGTTTTGCTGTTGTGATTAGAAGCTTTATCTCCAATTGTGTTGGTTTTGCCCTCTGTTCTTCCTTGTGGTACCTGTTTTATCTCCCTGCTGGGAGATGTCCTCATCTGAAGAGATGGAATTGCCAGCCTGCATGGTGCTTTCATGTCCCAGTGGCTCATGTGAGCTGTGTGGTTTCCCCAGGCAGAGCCTTTTCCAGCAGTTCCCAGGTCCAGGGCAGCTCTTGGAGCTGGGCCCTGCTCCCTCTTACACTCAGGGTTCCACGTAGTCACTTGCTTTTCTCGTCCCTCTGCATGACACACTATCATGAGACATCTTATCAACAGCAGCACTGCCTTGAAGAGAGCTAATTTATGTGATAAGGCCTTATTGCTCGTTTCTCAATCTGTACTAGCACTGCCTGCTCAAAAATAAGATTATGGTGATCAAAAACCTGCAGGACAGTCACCTTGAATAGCGCTGTGCTCCCGAAAATGTTGTACGTGACATAAATCTTTATCAGGATGTCATTTAGCAGGGAAAGAAGCTATTGTACTTCTACCAGCTTATAGTGAGTGCTTAACATTTTTATTATGTGGAGTTTATTATTTTAATGGATCACCATGATTATGCAGCTGCACTGTTCAGCAATAAAGAGAGGGATGTTGCCTGGCTAAGTCCACTGGCCCTGGGTGAGGTCTCAGTGGTGGTTGCAACCACCAGCAGTGCTAAAGCAGCCACTGCTGTGGCCACCTGCTGTACAAAGGGCTGAGCTTGGTGGGAAAAGCTGGCAGGTTGTCCTGACAATAGTGAGTCTCAGAATTTTAATTGTGGCTGGTTTGTTTTTATGAACAAGCCAAATCTCTCTATTTCCTCTTTAAAAACAAGTGGTTTAATTAGGCAGTCTATTTATGGTGAGATGTGTATCTAAAGTGAAGGACATTTCTTCATCACCTTCCACTTTGCTAATGATAAGCACAGCTACAATAAATTGCCTGCCTTGGGAGAAGTATCTCCATAGATTTTCTGGTTTGATATGGAGGGTGCCCTTAAACTTGGCTTAACTTGACCTTGTGTGGTTAATTTTTCCCACCTGCAAAACAGACACACACACAAAAAAAGGTATAAAGTTGATTTCTCTATTGCTATGAGCTGGCATAAACCCTAAGAAATACATTTAATGCCTGGTTGATAGTAGCAAGAAATGCATTTGTGGGCATATTAACCTGGCACAGCTACATTGGCTGGGTACTGGCTCTTGACAGTGGCCACAGAGCATAAACCAAGAGTATTGGTGACACTTCCTTCTGGAATGTGATCTGCAGTGGAGATGTGTCCTGTGCTTAATAGCTTCCAGTAGGCTTTCCCATGAATTTGTCAAATTGTTTTTGGAATCCTTGGTAAGCCCTTGGTATCCCTGTCATCTGCTGGCAATTAGCAGTTTCAGAGGTTGTGGTTGAAGCCGTCTGTGATACTTTATAGTCCTGGTGCTGGATCCTACTCTGAGAGCTTTAATCAGCCTGGTTTTCTGGCAAAGCCTTTGCTCTTGAATCTCCTCAGTAGCAGGTCTCTCTTCTCCTTTTGTGTTAGAAGAAGGTGAAGTGCACAATGTCAGCCAGGAGTGTTTTGTTTGGGAGCAAGGATATGAGTTAGCAGCATGGGAACACTCAGATAAGGTTTTTCCATGCACAAGTATTGCGGGGCTTTTGTAAGTCACCCCGGTATTTGACCAGCTCTGTTGACTTAAATACACAATTTCTCATTTACAAAATAAATTTGAAATGTCTCCTTATCTCATCAGTGACTGAAAGAGAGATCTCTGTGGGAGGACACTGAAGGAGATGTGGGGTGTAAGTAATGGCATTCCCACAATCACATAATGAAGGATGTAACAACATGGCTTCTCTGCTCTGGCTTCCTAGAAAAACTGATGACGTTTTGTGCTGGCTTTGGGTTTTTCTTTCCTTGTCCCTATTTAAGGCATTACCCTGGGAATTTGCTCCTCCTGAGAAGCTCAGCAGAGATTGTGACCAGAGCTGAGCCAGCCTGGGCCATGCACTCAGGCAATAGGGCACCTTCAGCCTGAAACAGCAGGGAAATGTGTTGGGTTTTGCTGCCTGGGAGCCTTTGCTCTTGGCTCCATGAGTGCAGTCATGCAGTTCAGTTTGATGCCTGGAATGGGGGTCTTGCCAGCAGTTGCTTCCCTTTCCAAGAAAAGGGGATGCAATCATCTGCACCAGGCAAGATGCTGAGGGGGCCATTATATCTGTGTACAGCTGGTCTAGAGTGTAACATGGTGATCTGTTGTTACCAGTAATTTCTAAATGACAAAAACTACAGATTGTTGTGAAGTCCCAGTTCAGAAATACACATAAAAATTGCCGAAGTGTTTAAATTTTTCAGACTCCCAAATTTGTTTTCAAAAACTACTCAGGGCTTCTGTGTGCCTGATCACAATTTGCCATCAGGGATCTAAATGCCTCGGGAAAACATTATTTACTTGCTACACCCTGCCACTTCTGGGAAATCACACCCCAAACCTCCAACTGGGTCAGACTGGAGTCAGTCCTGTGAAGACAGCCAGAAGGAAAAAGGGTCCTTGAGCTTGGTCAGTCTGATCAAGGCATCTTTTATTTCCTGAGCAGTGAATAGGTACCTAAGCAGTGGCCCTTTAAAGTAACCCAGAAAGTCATGACACTTGCCTACGCAGTACTCACAGGGACAAAAGAACATTTCATAATTGTTTGTCCAGATAAACAAGTGTCAAGCCTGCTCTCTGAATTAGTTGTGGTGGCTTAAGTTAGCCTTTATTATCAGCAGAAGAACACTTGTTATTTGATCTCTCAGAAGAATGCCCGTGCTGCTCCTTTGCTCACTCGGTTAAGTAACACATGATAAGGTGCTTCTTATGTCAAGTATTATTTTATACCACCTAGAGAGACAGATAATTTGATTTAAAAACAAACAAACAAAAACAAAAAAATCAACGTTGTTTCCTAAATATCAGTGGAGATTAGTCAGTTTAAACAAGCTCTGGTCCTGAAGCTGTGAAATGAGTGTAACTTCAGACAGGGTTATGTTTTCTGTAGTCAAAGGTGGTGAGTAATAGGACTTGAAGTTGAAAGCTGGGTAAGGGAAGCTCATAGGTCATCAGAGAATTTCCAGGTATAAGGAATAGGAAAAAAAGAAGGTTAGCTATATTTTAAGATACTGATTAAGTGTAGAAGAATCACAGATTTGTCTCAAAAAACCTGAAATCCAAAATTGCCTGTCTTTATTAACGCCATTTAAGAGTGTATCAAGATACTGAAGCCAAATGGATGGTTCCAAAATAAAAAAACAAACAAGACCCAAACCAAAGCCCAAGGTGCTGGCAGCCTGGCAGCCTTTCTCTTATCTTCAGTGAAGAAAGAACTGCTTGTTCACAGCCTGTGACATGGGGTCATTTGAAGGTGGGTTGCAAAACAGGGAATGAGAAAAACAAGGACATTTGAGTAGGTTTTGTGCCGTGAGGATACCTGTGTGATCACCTCATCTAACAAATCCTTGCAGGATGTAAAGTGAAACAACTGCCTTCCCGGTGTCCTAGCTTGAACATGGATGCTAATGGAGATAGTGAGGTTTTTTGGCAGAAATGGAAAATAAAATTGCAGCCTTCCTATGGTTCCAGTCCTATACTGGCAGACACTTGTCTTTATTGTGCCCGTGGGACTGCTGGATTCAGCTGTTCTTCTGGGTAGTTTATTAATGTTGATGCAAACAGGTGTATTATGTTCAGGAGGCTTGAGACCGAGCTTCAAAAAGGCCCATAATCCTTACAGATATGTTTTATACTTCTGCAAAAGGTCAGTGTTAACTTGACTATTGAAAAAACCCTCAAAGTCCAGAAGCATAGTCGGTCTAAATGCATTCTGCCTGCCAGCTGGAGATAATTCCTAGTTGGCCAATATATCACTACTGGGCTCTCTGATACAGCTGGTGAATGGTCAGCTATGCAGACCGCTGTGGGCCTGCTCTGCATAATAACCCCGAACTGTTATGCAGCACTTTCTATTCATAGGTCCTTGAGCACTTCGCAGAAGTACATCTGTGTTTCACAGAGGGCAGAAAAGGCATACAAAGGGCAGTTACTCAGCTGAAGTTTGCCAGTGGCAAGCTGTAGACTAGAAAATGAGCTCTGGTCTGTTAGGGTAAACCTTTGAGTCTATCTAGTGTATTAGACTAAAACTCGCTGGTTGTAGACTAATACTTCCCAATATGGTAACTGGTCAACTATTATTTAGCGTGTGTAGGATAGGGAAAATTCCTACGTCAATCTGATGAGGATCTGTGCTGAAAGCTAAATGAGTTCAGGCAAGGAAAAACTCTTAATGTATGGCACTGGAAATGAGCATAATGGATATCTGAGTGGATGCCTAGGCTCTGATTCAGTCCTGCAGCTGGCAAATGTGCAGTGTTTGTTGTGGGAATGAGGCCTCTTTTGCCTGGGTAAGAAACCCACGTCATGGGGAGCAAGTGACTGTTAGACCTGTCCTGCAGTTAGGGACTTTTGGGGTGAAGTAAACGTCACTCTTCTTTTAGTTTTCGTGGAAAATGTAGGGACAGAGACTCTCCTGAATCATCCCCCTGCCTGGGGTGTTTGTTGTGACACTGCCAGGAAGGCAGAACTGAGCAGCAGACTGAGCCCACTGAGGGGGTGTCCCACCGAGGAGTGCCCAAGCCATCAGCTCTTGGGAAGCCCTGCAGGGGCAAAGCGTGAGGCACTGGTGATCCCTGCTGAGAGAAAAGGCAGGTCTGGCACTTCTGTGCTCCTTGGGGGACATCCTAAATTTGATAACCAAGGAGAAAACAAAGCCAAACAGCACAAGATGTGAGGTGCAACAGGTTTCCTGTTCAGCTTTGTGGGTTGTCTGAAGTTTTGGTACAGAGAGGTGAAAGAGGGCAGGATGCCAGGAAACATGGATCTTGGTTTGTTTTGGTTTTCCTTCTCTAAGGTAAAGGAGAGATATTGAAAGGTCAGGAAAAATTAGTCACCTATTTGCAGAAATAATACTGAGTGACAATAACACTTCCAGCCAGAAGCCCTTATCTGTATGTGAGGAACAGCCTTCATTGTAAGAGTTTGCCTGTGAAAGATGGCGCACAAAGGGGAAATCATCCATTTCGAATTACAGGTGCAGAGCTGAGCACAGGGGGAGGACTGGCCTGCTCCAAGCCACACAGGTGACATGTTAGAGGAGACCTGGCCCTGCCCCAGTGTCACTGGTTGCAGACTGGAGCCAGCTTTGTCTCGCCCCCCTCCTGCCCCTCCTCCTGCCCGCTGCGGGCTGTAGTAACAGGTCTTGGAGCGGGTCCATGAGCTGGGGAGAGGCTCACAGCTTGCTGTGCCAGCGCCTCTGCCAAGTGGCTCCATTAAGAATTGCTTTCATGATTACAGCGCTTATGCAAGCGGGGAGCAGGCTTTTGGGAGGATGTTTATATTGCACAGATCCTTTATCTGGCTTGACTATCTCCTCATTACCTGCATCGAAGAATTGCCTGCCTTAGTGGCCAATAAAACTAAATTGCTAAACCCAGCTTTGTGTAACCCTATTTACCTTTTGTACCAGATTAACCTTTATCATATTTGCGAGTGTGTTGGGAAAGTAACATAAACAGAGGTAGGTGGTGGAGGCAAAGGCCAGCCTTGGAGAGCCAGCAGCGCCCTGTTTGCCAGGGCACCACAGATAAGAGGAGGCTTGTGCCAGGCAGGGAGTTGAAGCGAAGCTGCTGCCAAGCCTGTGCCAAAGAACACGATATTTGAAGGAGTCTTCCACGCCTTCTCTGGATTAGCTGGGGCTTCAGGTAAACAGTGAGGAGCCCAAGCATTGCAGAAATAGTTGGTGGGGAAATGAGTCCTCAGGGCTGGCACTGGCAGGGAGCTGTCCTGGTGACGTGGCAGCTGGGTCAGTGCCAGCCTGGTGTTACCACGCTCTTCCCAAAGCACACCCAAAGCGCAGTCACCACCCTGCCACGCTCAGCCTACATCTGGGGCAGAACCAGGGTGCTTGGAAGATCTGTGTTTTGTGAGCTACGGAAGGACTTCAGGTGTCACGGATGGGGACACTTTGCTGGGATAAATGCTGCAGGGAGCCAGGGGACCACCTCTGGAGGAATGACACCATGGCCTGTGTGTTTGTTGGTGTATCCCTACTGCCAAAGACAGGAGGGTTTCCAAAAGTTCAAATGTGGGAGCTTCCTGTTTTTCTGAGAGCTGGCTGTGTGGGGCTCACTTGGAACAGATCTGGTTTCTTGATCAGCTCAGTTACAGTATGCTTGAGCAGCTCCTTCTCCCTTTCTAGGAGATAAAAAAAAATAAAATAATTTTGCCTTGAGAATATTTATCAGTGAACAAAATAACTATTACCTGGGCAAATGATCCCTCCCTTCCCCACTGCATACTCTGTTCCTATGCCTTTTGCCTGCTAATGTATTTAAAACAAACATGTGCCTACACAACTTCACGACAATTACAGCCCTGGCAAAAATTTCTAGGATAGATTAGTTTTACAAATGGATCTTGCATGCAGTTTGCACTTTGGATTGTGTTAAGATCTTGCTGTTTTAAGTTCAGATGTGTTTCCTAGAAAGTGTGGCTGTGCAAGCTTTAGACTGAGCAGCTGAGAAATCCATGGATTAGTAGCTGTGTGGATAGATTTCAATTTTTTCCCTAGTCTTCTATCCTCTCTAAGATTCAGAAAAATAACTGAAGAAGAAGAATATGAATGGATTTTTCCACCATGTTTGAATTTTTATTTTGTATCAGGATTTCTAGACTTTTGGAATATTCAGTGAATTCAAGAACCATTTTTGCAGTATTTGAACAAGCCGTTGTGACCTGTATTGTACCATCACTGAGTTCACAAGGCTGTGTCCCACTGAAGGGAAACTGGAGCTCCCCTTGGTTGTCACCCCAGTTCAGTTGAATGGGAATACTTGTCCTTTTGAACTCTGATCCCCTCAAGAGGCCTGTTAAGCTAAAGTCTGTCATTTCAGTTGAGTGCTTTACCTCATCCTTAGAAAAGGAACTCCCAAACCCCTTTTTTCGAGTTAGATCTAATAGAGCATGAGGAAAAGAAGAACAAGGATGGCACAAAGCACTGCTTGCCTTTAGGGCAAAGATTCAGGGTCCTGTTGTCCTGAAGCAGGGAGCAAATGGAGGAAATACCAGAAGAAATGCTGGGGGTGCCAGTGTATCCAGTGAGAGTTGGGTCAGAAAGCTCGTACTCCATCCCTGGCCTGGAAATCTCAACAATGGCCAAGCTCTGCATCCAGCACAGACGCATCCAGGCCGTGCATCCCGAGTGGAACTGAGCTTCACCGAGTTCTGAGCCTGGGATGCAGTTTGGGAAATGGAGAATTGAAGCAATGGGGATCTGGTACTCAAGAATAACTTGCACTTGAGTGCAGACTGATTATTTTGAACTCTTTCCATCCTACTGAGCTGTTAACAGCAGGAGTGTGACTTGTCTGCAGCTCCGGCTTGGACACAGCCCTGTGCCAGGTGTGGCAGATGCAGCCAGGAGGGAAGAGGTGGAGCAGCAGAGTCCTTGTTTCCCCTGAGCCTCTTGGGATGCATTTGGCTCCTTAGCTGGGTGCTTGCCTTGCCCTGTTTATTGCTGTTGGCTCTTGAGAGAGGAGCATTCTGTTCTGTTTCTGAGACCCCTGGAATGCAGAGAAGGTGAACTGCCTGGACAGGTGACCGTGCAAAGGAAGACTTGGGTCTCAGAGCTTCCCCAGGGAGCATTACCCCCCGTTGAAACAGGCACGTGCTTAATCTATTTGCTGAACAAAAGCTTCCAGTCCTCCGTGTCAGTGGACTGTGATAGGCCTAGTCACAAGTGGCACAGTTTACATGGCATTTTGTCAGCAGCAGGTCTGCAGTTTTGGATTTTTTTTCCCCCTAAATCATTCAAGAGAGTTACATCACAGAAAATGCAAGTTCAGTGGAAATTTTACTGTCCTGGACTTTGCAACTTCTACAGAACAAGCAGCAGCCAAGCAGATAATCCCATCTTCTCCTGTCTGTGACTTTGTCCTTCTTGCCTGACATGAATTTGATCATGGTGTCTGTGCATGTGCTGGCTCCTGTTAGATGCTGGTGAGGACAAAGAAATTGTGAGGGTGTTGAAGAGGAAAGGAATGATGATAGGGACCTGCAGCTGTTGGTTAACCAGTGTCACTTGCAAAGGCGGCCCATAGCAGCGGGGAATGGTTAATAACTCCAGAGACTGGATATTGACAGGACTGGGGTTTGCTTGAGTGGTGAAATGGTGAAATCATGCCTAAACTCTTTTCTGAAGCTGAGGAGGCAGAGGTATAGTCAAGCTTTTTTTCTCCATGAAGTTTTGGATATCTTTGCCAGAAGAAATCAAATGTGAATTAGAGCATTTCCAATTGTTGGATGAAAGGTCCTTAAGCAAAACTGTTGCTCGCTAGAGTGAAAAATTTGCCTGTTCCCTCTACAATTACCATCTTGTTTCCAGACCCTTAAGGTGTATGTCCTAGGATCAGAATAAAATGCAAGTTGGCCACAAATGTTTCCATGAAAGTGTTTTCATTAGAAAATTCTGGTGAAATTGAGACCTTTGTGTGAAAGAATCAGATTTAATGAATTTCCTGTTCTGTAAGAAGTTGTGAAAACAAGTTTAAAACCTTGGACATATGTTTCCTTTTTTAATGAAGAGGGGCTTTTATATTTTTTCCCCCCATCTTGCATTTTGGCACAAAGATCTGTTTGAATAAAACTTTTATTTGTAGTTTTAACAAGTTCCTGGAAAAAATGGCAATGAAATAAGAGGAAATGTGTCTGGCTACTTCCAGCTCCCTTTCAGTGAGGTCTGTCCCCTGCCACTGGTGGCATGTTGGCCACAGCAGGGAGGGGAGTACAGGCAGGATCCTGGGAATGCAGTCCTTGTGCCACTGGGGAGGGAAAGAGAGCCACAATGTGGCTGCCTTAAGTCGTGTAGGGGACGGACAGGAACTGGAAGGACACACAGCCCCTGGGGTGAGTACTGTGAATGGCTGTGTTACATGGATGTGCTTTCCCACCTGTCTCAGGTGCTGGAGGCAGCTTCCAAGACGGTGCAGAGCCACCAAGAAAGGTTTGTTTTGTTACGTGATTTAACCCCCTATCACGGTGCTTAAGTGGCCTTTTTAACACTCGTCAGTTGTCATTGTGTGACATGCTGTGGTTTCCTGAAAACATAAACATGTTTTGTGGCTGCTGTCCTGTCCTCTTCAGCATAAGGGAGCGTGGCTAGATCAAAGCAGCGCTAAACTCAGTGAATTCAAGAAGTCGGTGATCTGCTCTCCCTTTTCTAAACTTTGGCCTGACAGTCAGCCTGCTGAAGCCAGAAATGTAATGGATCCATTGTGTAGGCCAGATTGGCACCAGCATGTTTCAGCCTTGTCTCTTTAACATTTGGAACAAGCCTTTTCACCAGTTTCCCAGGATGTGAGGGCTTGAGAAAATTCAGAGCGGCACAGGCGGTGTGTGTGTGTGAGTCACTCGGTGTGTGAAGCCTTGTCCCAGTCATCCCCAGATTTTCCACATGGTGTGGAGCAGACAGGTTGTGTTATGGAACAGGAGGAACAGGAGCAGACGAGTCAGTCGGTTACAGACTGTGACTGTCAGCTGCAGACACGAGTCTCCCTTTGCTCCATGGTGACGGACCCGTTCATGTGGGGTCTGCAAACCTGGCCAGATCTGGCCTGGGACCCAGTCTGAGGGGGCAGATGATCTTAAATGGTGGGAAAGGACTTTTGTCTGCTTCTGTCCTGATTGCAGACACACTGGCAGGCCAAAAATACAGACATTTGGGGAGTTATGGCAGAGTTTGAGTAGACTCTCACCTCATTCTTGCTTATGTCCCTTGTTTGCTTACTTCACCCCTGGACTCAATGGTTTCAGGTGCATCCTGAGAGAGATGATGTTCCTGGCCTGAGACTGCCACGAGTGTAAAAGCTCTCCATCTCTCCAGGCCTGGCTTCCCACTGGCACTGCTCTCTCACTGCCAGCCTGCAATAATGCGTGGCTTAAACGACATGGCCACTGCCAGAGCTGCTGCTGCCACTGTGCAGGAGCTCTCCTGGAACTTGTTGCAAAAAACTGAAAGGAATTAATGATTTGGGAATATATACCTGTTTATGCTTAGCTGCTATCTGTATTAAACCCACACAATTCTGAGGCCGAAAGGCAAAACTCTTGCTGTTCCCTGGGGGACCAGGGAAAGGGTTGCAAATGTATCTTGTCCATTTCTGTTTTTACTTCTGATAGTCTTCCCAGGTGGCCCATCCTGAGAGAGGGCATGGGCAGATTAGGAGGGATTGGTGATACTGTGGCTTGTTGTTAAAACAAATAAGAGGGGCTCTGTCAACAGCAAAACAAGGATGTGGAAAACAGTTTGTTTCATCTTTTTTAGAGTAGCTGAGAGCCGGATGGGATGCTCTGAACTTCCTATGTTATGTCTGTCACTTTTCTGCACTTTTTGTTGCATACTCGCCAAGCTATTGGTATCTTGACAGTAACTGGTCTACAGCAGGGAAATGGAATTTGTCCTGAACCTTCCATTTCCCTTTCATTGCAGTCCACCAATCTTTCCTCTTCTGTCACACAGAGATAAATATTGGTTTCAGAATTAAAGACCATGTCAGGAGTGGACTCCAGTTTGTCTTAATAAATTCAGGCAATTTGTTTCATATGATGATATTAATAAACATCTCTCATCTCAACACATGCTCTGAGCATGGGTAGGAAACAAAGCCATCCTGACAGCCACAGCTGTGCTGTGCTCCCCTCGGCTTGGGGAGGGTGTTGCTGAGCCCTACAGCCTGGCCAGAAACCTCTGCCTTTTCCCAGCAGGGTCCTCTGCTCTAGACCACACAGATGCCTGACTGGGTCAGGAGAGTCTCTGTAACTCCATCTCCTAAATCACTGCTCTGCAATTACAAATTTTCACAATTTATCCATTTAAAGAACCAGAACATCAAAAATTTTGGCAGATTGAATTTGATTTAGTAAGATAGAGTGCTCCATCTCACTGGAGACTTATCAGAGCCTTTAAGTATTTTGTGAGGTTTCTTCTTTCTCCCCTCAGTTTTGCTACCATCTACTTTTACCTGACATTTTATAAAGAAAATGCTTTGTGACAGCTGTAGAACAGCTATTTTAAACAGGAGCTTCCTGTAGTCAAACCAGGCCATCGCTGCTCTGCCCAGTTTCACTGCTCCTCTCTGAGGGGGAAGGAGCAGAAGCCCCTTCCTGGCAGGTTCCCATCACCTGGTCTTCAGCATTTAACTGTGCTGGGGACATCTTCTCCGTTTGCCCACAGTTCTTTCCCTCAGCTTTTGGGGGCTGAATCTATCTCCTCAAGGTCTGCCTAACTGCTGACTAGAGAGAGCATGGGAAGTGAGAGGTCCTGCATGAGGAGAAAGATGAGGCCACTGACAAACTGACATGGCCAGAACTTGTCCCCTAGTTCTTGGGGGACAGCTGGAGCCCCTGTTTGATCCTGACAGAAGAGAGTTTCTTGCTCAGACCAAGCAGCCTGGGGCGATGCTTGGATTATTTCTCGCTTCTCCCTGGCAGTTCACAGGCAGTGCTGCCCCTTGTGCTGGGGGCAGAGAGGAGAGAGGAAGAAGAGGCTGAAATGGAGGTGAGGTTATGTTGTGCAGAGAGCTGCACTGGGTCTGTGCCTGGAAACTGTAAAACAGGCTGTCCTGGGAACACCACCCTCACCCTGCTCATGGATGCTGCTTTTCCTGGCTCTGACTGATCTCTCTACTCCGTCCTGGCCTGCATGGAGTCCTTGTCTGTTTTCCCATTCCACAGCCAGGACGTGACCTCTTCCAGTCTCACCTGGCCTGAGCTAGGCCAGCTTTCCTTGTGCCTTTCTTCCCCATGAAGAGAAGTCTGCCTTGCTTCCTCTGGATTATATTTGACATCACTGGTTTGCAGCATGTGCTCTGCTTCATTGCTCTGCTGCATTGCTGTAACAGCTTGTTCCATCAATATATTTTACCAAAAAAAAAGGTGTTGAGAGACAGAAAGAATTTAAAGTGGTCCATGATTAATGAACCATCTTCAAGAGACATCCCATGAGGCCTGTGACTCCTCTCTTCTCTCAGAACTCCTCCTGTTCCACCTACATTCTCTCACTCCCCCAAAATCCCCTTCAGAAGAAAGGACTTGTGGTTAGAGGCAGCCTGAAACAGAATTGCAGGGTTGGAGAGGGAAGCAGTTTGACTGTCTTGTCCTGTTTGATCTGTTGCCATAAAGTTATTTATTCTTCATGCTTTTTATCTTAGGACCAACTGAGACAATTAAGTGTATACAGAGATAGAGCTCCATTCATCTGAGGTTCTCTGTAGCTTGGAAATGGTGTTGGCTTGTCTTAAAGCACCTCTCCCTTACTTTCCTTTAAGTGTTTTGCTTCTGGCACAGGTTATATGACGGGTTCTACCTGACCTTAGCCAGGGACAGGAGCCAAGTGCGTTGTTCAAGGCCCCAGGGTGAATCCATGGCATGAGCAGAGCCCTTGGCTATGAATCCCTGCTCCTCAGCCCTCCCAATCCCCGTCCTGACCCTGGTGTTCTGTACCCTTTCACACAGTCATTATCTTCTGTTTCTGCTGCCTGTTTTTAAGGGTGAGTGACAGGAGATGTGCTGCATGAGGGAGTTAACTCCTCTGTGAGAGAAGCTCAGAAAATGGTCTGTCTGCAACAGTGTAGGAGAACTGAAAAAGTGTAATTATTTCTCTTTTCCTTTGTAAGTGTTTGGATTTCCAGAGCAGAGCCTGGGATGTGCTGCGGAGAATCCATGAGTGGGCTGTCGCACTGCAGTGTAGGATCTCAAGATGAGGAAATCCTTGCAGGATAGTGCTGGTATACTCTGGGAATACTAGACCTGAGTGCATGAGGCACTGTGGTAACCCCCAAGGCTGTATCCTCTCTTCCAAGCAGACCAAACCTGCTCTTTCCAGGCCTCATTTCTACTATCCCATCCCTGTACTTTGAACAATCACTTTGTTTATTAATTTTTGGCCAGTTTAGGCTCTTCTGCTGTGACAGAAACCTCATGGAAATGAAACGTTCATGGTGGGTTTCCAGCCTTCACAGAAGTCAAGTTCTAGTTCCTTGAGGTCCCCTCAGCCCTTAAGGTATTCAGTCAGGGGGTATTGCCATTTAATGGCAACAGTGGGGCAAGTTTTGCTCTCCAATGCCCTGCAACAACTGCAAGCACCCAGGCTCAGGCAGTCAGAGCCGCCTGTCGAAGCAAGGTCATCTCCTGAGCTGTGCACCTTGGGGAGACCAGGGTAAAGCTACACGATATTCCTGGCTATGTGAGTGTTTTGGGCTAGTGGCTGCCCCATGAGACAGTGTTACCTTGTGAAGGTTTATGTCCAAGTTCTACATTTTTAGTACCTTTATTTTTGTAGTATCCAATGAAGAAAGCTCTACTCGCAGAAAAACTGTCCTGGCAAAGCAACTCCTTTTTCCAGTTGGAAGAAGCTATAAAGCTGCCACAGTCTAACTTTTTCTCTAGTGCAAATCAATTTTTTCCTGAGCCATAGGTGTAGGATCTTGCTCTGCTGAGTGATGTGGGTGCTTGAAAGCACACACAGGCACCAGGAACCTGCATTTGGGGAATATATATGTGTGTCGTTTAAGCACTAATTCAATCTTTCTGGCACTGCTAGGAAAGGGAGCCCCTGCTCTACAGCAGTGATGGTTATTCTTTTGACAGCCTGATTACTGGCCTACAGAGGCAAACCCCTCCAGTCCTTGACTCCTGAAATTCTTTGTAAAACAACTTCCTCCTAAACCAGACCTGGGTTTGATCTGCAGTCTGAAATATTTGACTAGAACATCAAAGTGAGTTTGGAGAGGAAGGGTTACTTGATAGAATCGATGTTGCAATTTACCTGATTCTTTTCCAACTCTAGATATTTCTGACATTGATGTTGTAATCTCATTTCTAAATACCCCTATTTCCTAAATATTTGGCATTTGGCCTTGTTTCTCACTGGATTCTTCTGAAAAGTCAGTACTTACCTAATCACTTTGATATAAACACTCAGTGAATCATGGCAGGGGTCTTCTGTAGAAATTTATATATACTTACAGGAAATAGGGCCATGATCTAAAGGCTGTTCTGATTGGTATCATTGTGCAGGAAGTTCAAGTGGAAGTCTTTTTGATGGTTTTTATAGCATAACCAAGCTGTTAACACTACTGCTCTTCCAAATCATGACATCTGCTTACAACTCAGTGACAATAATGACAGTTTGTTCTGTCGGTGCCCATTGCCTTGATCTGCTCAGTTTAAGGGCCCAATCCAGCCTGGAGCTGAAAGATATTTTGGTTGGACTTGCCTGGTCTTTACAAAAGCAAAGTTCTTTGGAGGCACTGGCTGTAGTACTTCTGCCTTGAACAGATTTTTTTAAAGGCTGAAGATAAGGCTGAAAGCTTTGCTTACAGGAAGACTTCAAGGTTTTCTCTCTTCCTCCCTTCTCCCCACCCCAACTGTAAAAGAGAACAGCAACTTTTCTGCCCAGCTTGCAGGTGGTTCTTTTAAAATGAGATACAGTTATCCCCAAGCTACTGAGACTGGGAGTTATGGGCCTGTTTGAATATTTTGTGAAGAGAAGCTGGTCACTACAACACTGAAACTTTTGGGTTTGGAGGCATCAGGGTACTTGGTTGGTGACAGCAGGGACTCACAGATCAGGGAACGGACAAATGAATTTATGTGCAGGAGATACCCTTTTCTATCCCACAGCCACTTTGTGGAGACTCAGTCCCACCTAATGAGGTAAAAATTGGTCTTTTTCTGGGTTTTTTTTTTTTGGTAAGCTTGCTTTACATGCTGTTATTGGATATATGTGCACACAAATTGCAAATGACGCTCTCAGTTACATGGCTTGTAGCTTGTAAGCAAAGTAGGATCTGCTCTGTCCCTCTGGAACAGGGTGCAACAGAGAATGCAAGGCTGGGAGAGTTGGCATGATGCTGGGCAAAGCCGGCTACAAAGCCAATGTTTGTGACCGCGAAGAGATAAGATCTTGCACTTCAATAGCACTTCAGATTCAAAGGGGTCACTGAAGAAATGATAGGCACACAAGCTTTATCTCCCCGATGGAATGGTGTTCTCTGAGGCAGTGCTGATAAACCAGGTGATATTATTTTGAATGGTTTATCAGGACAGGAAGTAAAGAATGCTTGCTTCTTGCTTAAATTCCCAAAGTGACTAAGCTCGGAAAGTACAAACTTTGCCTATCACCAAATCACTGGGAATAGGCCTTTTTCCAAGAGCAGCCACAAAGTCTTTGGTGATGGCTCTGATTTGGGCTCTGTGTGTTAAATTATGTCCAAGTCCCAGTCCCTAAAACGGTGCCGTGCCCCAGTGCTGCCTACATTCTGCCTGGTTGAGTCAGACACCGCCTCCTGAAGAGCTCCTGTTCTCCTGGGGGATTTCTGCTCAGCACTGCCCACACCCAGTCCTGCCGTGCTGCAAGAAGGGCAAGGCATAGCCTGGGGCCAGGTGCTTGCAAGCTGTGCTTATGGTCTTTGTTTCTAAGGCTACCAGGATGATGCTTTCCCATCCAAAAAGCAGCCAGATGACTTTCCTTCCATCCCCTTTGCCTGCTGGTACACAGTGGTACTGGTCAGGGCCTGCCTCTGAGTAACTCACTTGCCTTGTCTGAAGGGTGTCATCTTGAAAAGAACAATGACACGTGCTTTGATACAATCTAAAAAAATATATCCTTAAATAACCAGGATAGGTGTTGAAATCTTACTCCTTAGAGCTGTAGTCGTCAACATTTTTGGTGGCATACTCCGTTTGCTTGAAAGTTGCCTTTAGGAAGAACATCCTGAGTACATCCATCATGTAAACATTATCCATTATTCCAGTGCCCCACTCGGGATTTTTTTCAGCTGGATGCTTCTGATACCCGCAGAAATGTCCTTATACTCTTTGTACTCTTTGCCCTCTTTTCACTGAGGTGGTGTCTGTAAGGAAACACCATCCAAGATGTTTTGGGTACTTTATCTATGCAGTGATGTTAACACAGAGCAGCAACTACGTAGTACTTGATGCCCTTTCCTCTTGTCCTGTCTCTTGTTACCTGGGAGCAGAGCTTCAGGGAGTTGTAGAGGGTGATAAGGTCACCCCCCAACCTCCTTTTCTCCAGGCCAAGCCCCTTCATGAGTTCCCTCAGCTGCTCCTTTCAGGACCTTTACTTTAGGTCTTTCACCAGCTTTGTTGCTCTTCTCTGGGCACACTCCAGATCCACAATGTCTTTTGTGTTGAGAGGGGCCCAATACTAGATCAGAATGAAAGAAAGGAGGAATCCTGTTAGGCCAAGATGTGACAGGATCAGCATCACCTTACACCTTTATACTGTGTAATGCAGTGAAGAAGCATCAACTCCAACACAAAGAATCCTTTTCCTGATCTCTCCTGTTCTAGAGACGCCACTTCTCAGCACAAGACAAGAGTCAGGGCCAACCTGTTGGCCTGTAACTCATTTCTGCTGTTTCTTGCATTGAACCAGCTCCATTTCCAGCTCTACAATGAAGAAGTGGCCAAGGCCATCTGCTTATCAAAGCAATGATGAAGGCAGCAACTCTATTCTTGGTAGTCTGAGCTGACAGAAACTGCCTGTTCTTTGTTGTAATCAAGAAACAGTCCATTTGGACAGTCCAAGTTTCAAATACTAATTTCCCCAAAGCATCTGTAGTCCAAGGAAATCTATTAAATTTCTCTTCAAATGAGAAAATGTTGTGCCACCACCAGCCTGTTCATATTTTAAATAGTGTAATCATTGACACTAAAGGTATGTTGCAAAAATTTGGTAATTAAGACTGAGCTGTGATATTTATACCAGATTTTATACAGCTACAAAACCTACAGTTAATATTTCTGGCATAGATTACGCTCATAAGTGTAAAGGGTTTCTTAAAAAGCTGAACAAATGGGAGGTTGGGGGAGGGGGGAATGTTGCTCAAGAGGGTTTGGAACATTAGAGTGGAAAAGAAACAAAAGCAGCACTGAACTCCCAAGACAGGGGAAAAGTTGAAATATTGACAGAATAATTGACATAGCTGACTTAAAAATATCCTGTCAGCTGTTAACCCTTCTAGTGCCAAAAACCACATTCAATTCTTGCCTGAGATGCTCAACACTCCACTGATGGTTATGATGGTTCTGACTGAGTAGAAGCAGCAAAGAGGTCCTTGTACTAAGACACACTCAAAATCAATACTTTGGGAAATTAGGTGTTTAATGAGGACCTGAAATGCACAAATGTTTCATGTAGAGTTTTTACAGAATACTTTTAGATAAAGGTTATAGTGTACAGGACCAGAGTTCCAAACTATATCTAATATTGCTACAATATTTCTCTAAATACTAGAAAGGCAAGTGTGCAACCAACCCCTTAGGAGTGTTCAGCAATTTTACAGCGCTTACCTTTCTGGACAAGAAGTGCCAGCACAGTTAGAACATCAAGCATGAAAAATGAGGAAAGAGTTGAGGTTTAGGGAAAGTTTTCTAGAATGTTTGGGTCACCACAAGTCAGATATTCTCAAAAAAATCTTGGTCAGAAGTGTGACGTAGTAGGTCTGGGTTTTGTAGTTTTGTAACAGTGGTGAAAAGCACATGTTAGAGACCCAGGCCTGTTAGAAGGTACTTAGATGTAAAAGCAATTTTAATGGATCAATGCAAAGTTTTACGTCAGCAGAATTGAGAAAGCCTTGGAAAAAAATCTGCACTTTTAAAGTGCGTTTGCTGTTTACAAAATATAGCTAATCTGAGTGAGTGGGAGCAGTCAATATTGTACCTAATGATGAAGAGTAAAAAGAGAAGCTATTTGTATTTCACAACTCTCCTACCACTGTGTTAGAAGAAAACATGAACCTTACATAAGGAACTGAGTTAAACAAAGAATATTAGTACATTTTTTTGGTTGTTGTTGCTTCCAGGAGAGTATGGGGTTTAGTAGAAAATTATGTAAAATATTTTTATGTAGTATGCATACTGAGTACATGATGCATACAATTTATATCTGTAAAATATTATCTCTCTAACATTTTCATTACAATCTCTTGACTGAAATCTCTAAAGGTGGATCAAAAAACTGTGGGGAACTGGAACTCCTCAACCCATACACTTTCTTTCCTTTTCTCTGAGGAGTCTCCTCTTTTTTCTCCCAACTCTTGTGTTTGATGGTGTATTTTTTGTCCAAACACCCATTACCACAGTATCTGAACACCTGTGAGGAGCTGCTTCTCCAGGATGTGGTCAGGTTCAGAGGCACACAAGCTGATGAATATCACATTCTACTTCTTTAATTGCCACCCCACACAAATCTTTTTTTGGCAAATAAATCAAGGAAGGAGGCTGGTGCATGATTCATTAACATGATGCTCAGTACAGGGAAGGCGGGAGCGGGCAGGTGGAGACAGGACATCCAAACGCTGTGGGAGCAGCTGCTTGAAACAGCCTGGAGATGACCAAAGCTCTCTTTGAGGCTGACAGGTTTCCTGTTCCATGTTTTACTGAAGGATCTGGAGCAGCAAAGTCCAATATTTTTGGAATAGGATCTCACTGTCATCACCTTCCCCCCTACACTAAGCCTTAGGCACTTCTGGTCTCCCTGCCCTTCCTATCCACTCCCCTACAACAGCTCCTGCCTTATTCCCACCTCAGGTTTAATCTTGCTTGCCCAGCCCTGCTGCCAGGTGCAGCCAGGCAAATGGAGATCCCAAGCTGGTAGGCCTGGGGAATGCAGCAGCTTAAGCCCTGCTCCACATCATGCTTCAGTTTTGGTTTGGGCTTAGGTGACCCTGGGGACCTGCCTGTTGAAAAGAGAGAGGCTTCCTGTAGCTCCCAGCAAGTATCAGAGCTAGCTGAAAAATCACAAGCAGGACTTGTAAGGATGTGGGAACAAGAAATAAATGGAAATGTTTAACTTTGTTGCTTAAATAACTTCTTACAAACAGGAGAAACGTGTCTCTGCTGATAGCAAGATGTCCATAGATGAGCAAGGAGAGCCTCCCCGTGCCAGTCTTTTGGTTGAGTGTGGCTTGACAGAGCAGCAGCTCTGCCTGTGAGACCCTCTTCCCCTTCCCCTTCCCACATTGGACCAGTGATGTACAGTAGCCAAGAAAAACACATGTGAGGCCTAAACTCACCTTTTCTTGCAGCTTTTCTTTGTTTCACAAATAACTATGGCTAAACTAATAAACCAGAAATTAAATACTTTGTATGGAAATACTTAAAAAAAGTGTGTGGTGCTGCTTTTCCATGTAGTTAGCTGGTGAAAGCATTGCTAGGTGAGGCTCAAGACCCAGTTTCAAATCCCTTCTCTGTGTTTAGATACAGAATCTGGATTTAAATGTCTCTGATGACACAGAAGGGCCTTGCCAGGTGACTGTGGGTTGTTTCATGATGCGTTTCTCTGCCTTTCTAGCCAAGTCCTTCTGGAGGTGGGTGCAGTCACTGGGGACAATCTGTCACCAGTCTGAAAAATGACTAGGCCATCTCAGGTGTGCTGGAACAGCTGTCACTGGGCAGTCATGCCGTTGCAAAACACTCTGTTCAGCTGTGCATGCCTTACTCATAGGAAGATGTTCTTTTTCCTCTAATTACCTCGGTGCTATTGTTACTCCCAAGCACGCTGGAACACTATTAAGTAGTAATAACTACTGATACTTGTGGGAGAAATCAGTGTTGATGTGCAGCTCGTTAGGAGAGCTCCAGGAGGAGCAGAGAGAGGGGGTTTTGTCTTGTACAATGCATAAAGCTCCTATGGCTGAGTCTGGATGAAGGCTCCCTGGCAGGAGGGTTATACTCAGAAGAAAGCAGTTTGGTCCTGGGAATTGAGCTCTGTCAGGTCAGAGAATGGGAGAGCAATACTGACAAGCTGAGCCTCTGTAGTTTGTTTTATTTTTGTGTTTATTTTGCTTTGCTTCATATCTGTATCAGAGCATGGCCAGCAGAACTAGGGAAGTGATTCTTCCTCTGTACTCAGCACTGGTGAGGCCACACCTCGAGTCCTGTGTCGAGTTCGGGGCCCCTCAGTTCAGAAAGACATTGAGGGGCTGCAGCGTGTCCAGAGAAGGGCAATAGGGCAGGGGAAGGGACTGGAGCGCAAGTCCTGTGAGGAGCAGCTGGGGGTGTTTAGCCTGGGGAAAAGGAGGCTCAGGGATGACCTTGCCACTCTGCACAACTCCTGACAGAAAGCTGTAGCCAGGTGCAAATTGGCCTCCTCTGCTGGGTAACTAGTGACAGGGTGAGAGGATGCAATCTTAAACTGCACCATGGGAGATTCACGTTGGACATCAGGAAGAATTTCTGCACAGACAGGATGCTTGGACAGTGGAATGGGCTGCCCAGGGAGATATGGAGTCACCATCCCTGGAGGTGTTTAAGGAAAGGCTGGCTGTTGCACTCAGTGCCATGGTCTGGTTGGCATCGGGGAGTTTGGTCATAGGTTGGACACGATGATCTCAGAGGCCTGTTCCAATCTGATTGATTCTGTGATACCCAGAAATTTTTCAAGCCAAATGGAAGATGCAAAGTGGTGTTGAGTCAAGCCCTTGGTCTGGTTATGGGTATGTGGGAATGAACTGGAGTGGTCAGGATGGGCTGTATCCCTTCGACCTGCTTTGAGTGCCACACCTCAGCCCTTTTTCTGTACCTTGAGGAGCCTTTTGTCTCCCCATTATGCTGAGGCAGTGAAAGGAAAAGCTGAGTGAGCTGCACCTTTCACAGCACGTTGCATGGGGAGGTGTATCTGGGTGAGAACACAGTGGGATGCTTGTGTTGCCAACTGGACCTCTTGGGGTTTTCTCTGCTTTTTCCCTTGCTGCTGCTGAGGCCTCTAGTCGTGTGATTTTCCACCACTGTGAGAGTGGTCTTGGGTGCTGCTTGGAGTCTGAGTTTTCAACACAACTTCTCCAGGCTGCCATCTGTGGCCTTCCAGGGCTCCCTCCTTGTGGGAGGTGTGTGTGTGTGTGTGCACGTGTTGACCTGTGAGGGTAACACAGCTGGTGTACGCTCAACCGTAGCTTCTTGAGGTGTAACTTTAGGGCTTTCCAACTGCACACCTGATCCTCCTCCTCCTTTTGCCCTACTTTAAGAGAAGAGCAGGCTCTTGTACTGCTGTCCATCCATGTGATGTTCTTGCTGAGGCTTGCTGTAGTCTGTGGCATTAAAAAACTAGAAAGGACATACCCTGTTATCACTGTGCTGTGGCAAGAACACGGTTGTATTAATGTAGAACCATTGCAGTCTGTTTGTAAGACATGATATAATTGAAAAGTCTGGCACATTTCCCACAGCAAACATTGTTAATCCCCACTAGCTGGGATTAGTCACCACTCCTTACAAGCCTTGACACAAATCTAGCAAGTTATTCAGTTAATCCGCACTTACAGGATAAATATTGCATCCTATGGGAAATTAGGCAGCGTCTTCTTCCTCTCCTATTGTGCAGTGATGCATTGTGTCCTTTACACCTGAAGGTGGAAGGGAAAAACGCAATAACTTGTGATAGATGTTAACAGACACCTGCTATCACAATGCAGCTGGATCAGCAGGGAAATTTAGTACAGAATAGCTCGCCGAAACCAGGCAGTGGATATAAACAGCATCTTTGTGGCACTGCAGAATATTCCTGTTGTACAACAATAAATGCTGCCCTCACACCTACAGGACTCTTAGTAAAGAGTCCCATCTTCCTTTTTACTGGGGTTTTTCTCCCTGTGTGATCTCAAACTGTGTCTGCAAGTAATTGGAGTTGGGTGGTGTATTTCCCATCAAACTAAGGCCGCTGAGAAGGTGTTTCAGGCTCTGAACATTCGCAGTATCCAAAGTGCAGTTACAAGTTTCCTCATAGGCAATCTCCAAAACAGCAAGCTCTTGCTGAGTAGGTGGCCTGAGATCCTATTTTTCTCTGCAAAACAGCTGAGTGGATCTGCAGAGACCAAGTTTCCAGTTCTTGGGCAATTTAGCCAGGGAAGCTGGCTTGAAGCAGAGCACCAAGGAAGCCTGGAGACTTCAGGTCAGCAGCCCTGCCAGGGAGTTTCTTCCCAGCCTGCACATTGCAGCTGCTCAGTGGAACCAAGACCACCAGTGGGCACAAGCAGGGAAAGAAGGGGCCTTTTGACTGGGGAGGTCTTGATTTGTGAGGAGTTCCGGAAATTTCTGATTTCAGTGTTGTTTGATCCAAAACCTTTTAAAAGTAAATTATTATTATTACTGAACTATTCCTTTAGACATTTAACTCTCCCAGTGCTTTAGAACAACATAAATTCCACTTTATCTTAGGTAAATAAATAATTACGTGAATGAATGGATGTTTCTTCACCTCATTGATTTATCATCTCATTGGACTGAGTAATGTTTTCAAGAATTTTAAGCTTAAATTGCACTCCCAGTCAGCAACATGGGTTTGTAAATCTTAAGCAAGGTGCTTTTGAAAAGAGAGGACTCATGCTAAGAGCTTTTTCTGCTTTGACAATCAGTCTGGTCACTTACCCTCATAACTGTGTGACTAAGATTCCTTAAATCTGGTAATTAATTAAGTTTCCTCTTGCCCCATTCTAAAAATTGTTGTAGTAACCGTGTATGTGACCAGCCCTGACTCCCAGCATCTTGTCTGAGTGAGTGCTGGATGCTGGGAGGAGCCTGGCGTGGGTTTTGTAACAAATCATCACACCTGGTGATGTTTGTCTTGTCCTTGCCCTTTGCTTTTTAATGTTGGTTGTCTGCCTATGAAAATTTAGGATTCATTTCCATCTTATCATGGACTTACAGGGCTAAAATAGTTCTAGACATGATACTGGAGTTTAACGCAATTTCACTGCTCTAAGTTGTGAGTCCAGTGGAACTGGACTGGTTTTATCACCTTACTTGTGTCTGCTGATCATGGATGTGGTGAGGACTGTTGGCACACTTGGTATCTGCTCAGAAACTCTCCTGCCTGTAGTCTGGATATTTAAACACTTATGATGTTTCCCTCCAGTTTCCTCAAGACAGGTTGGTGCTGCAGGAAGGGAGCACTCAGCTCACCAGCCAGGTCCCCAGGCTGTGATGTTCCTGTGCTTTCCAAGTGCATCTCTCCTGTCTAATAAGCCCTGCTCCAGGGCTGACACTGCCCTGCAGCTCCTGGAGGCAGGAGCTGGTGTTTCTCTCAAGCCTGGAGATGACCGCGGGGAGGTTGCAGACTGGCTGGGATAAATCACTGAGTCAATTGGAAACTGCCAGCAGTATTTTTCTCCCCTCTGTCCACATCTAGAATTTACACAAGAAGGTCATGTTACTGTTGTTTCCTCTTCCACATTCCCTGTCAGACAAGGTCATTTTCGAAGGCAATGACCAGTTAAGCTTTAATTCTGCAACCATGGAAAATTATTATCAAAAGGGACAAGCTTCAAAGTAGATGATTAACTGGCACATCCGATGACTGGTTACAGTTTAACAGGATCCTTTTGCACAACTCCCTTCAGCTGTAGCGAACTTGAACTCTTATGAAAATGAGTGAGATGTAAGGGGTGACTCTCCCTGACAATGTGGCTGAAGAAATCCTGGCTGAATCAATAGATGGTAAGAGAAAGGACAGAGTCCCCTCAGAACAAACTTCTAGGAGCTTACCCTGGAAGCCCGGATTCTGCTTGTAGTCCCTTGTTGCTGCTGGTATAGTTCACTTTTTCTGTTGCCAGGGTTGTGAGAAACAGCACAGTCCAAGTTGTGCTGAGACAGGCACAGCCTGTCATAGTTCCGGACTAGTGAAGGCACCAGGGTGGATTAAAGCCAACCCCAGGCCTGTGTTGGCTCGGGTTTTGGAGTACCTAAGAGCCAGGCCAGGTTTGTGTGAGGTGTAAATCATCAAGGAGGGAAGGGCACGGAAGTACACCCGTGCCTGGAGGAGCAAAATGAAGGATGGGTTATCCTAACATGGCCTAAATTGATCCTTCTGCTCCTGTGTTCTGGCAATGTTGTTTCCTAAAAGAAAATGTTGCAAGGCTGTGCCCTGTTTTGGTGCAGAGCATGTCTCCAGTGTTTACAGTCCTCTCATCTGAATCAGATGCAGGGTTTGAACATTTCCATTTTAATAAAGGCGGGGAAGGAAGGTTGACAAACCAAAAAGGAGCACAGCTATGCAATGAAACCTTATGAAGAAACATAATATCACAAAGGGGGCTTTTTAGTAAATTCAGTAAGTGCTCAGGCAATTACATCAGGCCTTCCCTTCCGGCTTCCCTTCAGCATGTCTGAAAGGTGCACTGGGGAACCTCAAGCCATCTTGCCCCAACCTGAAATGCAGCACATGCTGATGTGGTTAAAGCCTTCAGATCCAAACCCTTATCTGCCAGCCACTGGTTACCACAGGCACTGAAATCTGGGGAGCTCTGCCCACCTATGTCAGCAGAGCACCTGGCACAGATTATACCCCCTTGTTGAAAAACTCACCCAAAAATACTTTTTCCACAATACCCTGAGCCACTGCAGCCACCCTGCTTATGGGTATCCAGCCAAGCTCCTGTGCCACTGGCACAGATGTGTCTAAACTGGCTGGGGCTGTCCCTGTTTGACTGCAGTCTAGTCCAGAGTCCATCTGCTTATGTAAGAAATAAGCAGAATTTGCCTTGCTGGAGGTTCTGGGGAGGCAGAGGCAGGTATGCATCCCCATCCTGGCATCGTTCCCCAGACTCAATTATCTTGTCTTCCCTGAGTGACCCCTTTCAGCTCGCCTACAGCTGAGGGCAGAAGCTGGCCTTTACTTTGGTTTATTTATGGCAGCTTCATTTTTGTTCTGTTTCCCCTATTAGTAATAAGGAATGAATTCTGTTCTTGGCTTAATCAGGGTAACTGTGAGCAGGCTCACGCCTGTGCACTTGGAGGCTGTTTTTGAAAGCTGTCTGATATCAGTGCTATGGTGTAAAGCTGACAAATCTCTAAAGAGAAGGTCACAGGGCTGCCTGCAGAGGCCTGACATTACCTTCTACTGACAGTGATAGAAACTGGTGGTGTATGTCTCTGTGGTATCAGAGAATGATATCTAAAATTCACCCCTGCCTAATGGACTAATCTCCTAAAGTCCTTCTGAATGGCTTCTGAGCTGGGCTGGAGCAGGGCAGGCATTTACATTCATCCCACTGGCTGTGTCTGCTCTCCCCTTCCCCACGAGCAGCTTTGAGGCAGAGTTTTGACAGCTTTGTATGCACAGCTCAGTCTGAGACCAGAGCAAACTGGTGTCTCTGCTGGACAGCTGTTAATTGAGATCTGCAGAACTGAAAGCCTCTGGCAGTCAAGAACCTGGTTATAAGGGGTTTTCCCCTTTCTCTTTCTAGCCACAGGAATGGAAACTGTGCTTCTTGCCTAGTGACATGATCCCCTTTCCCATGTGTTATAATGAAATTTTGGATGTTTGGATGCAGGAGCAGAGGAGCCAGCACTGTCAAACACCTTACCCCTGTTGGAGGTGCTGTCCTTGCCCTGGTGGAGGCAGGCTCAAGTGTCGTTACACTCCAGTTGGGAGTTCCTTGCCCTCGTTGTCTGCTGTTCCAATTGTGTAACTGTTTGTAAGGACTTGTCCAGAGGTTTATGTCTGCTAAAACTTGTCCATAAAATGCAAGATGTTGAAAATAGGGAAACAGAGGCCTGTCTCTAATAGTGCCAACAAGACAAGGTTTCTGGGAAGGATATCTGAGAATAAATCAGCTGATACATCTGGGGATAAAGCTGACAAGGGGTGGCCCTGGGGATCTTTTTCAGGTCTGAAATAGAAGCTGATAAATTTTAGGGAGGTGTTAAATGGTTAACCATCCTTGGGTCACTGTGGCTACAACGACACTGCTGTAATAGCAGCAGAGGCACTTGCTAACATCTTTCTCTGTAACTCCACTGGGATCCATTAGTCCCTTGTCTCCCTGCTCTCATCAGCCTTCTACCTTTTAAAAAGTGGAGTGCTGGGATAGAGACATTTAAAAAAAATAATAATAATAATCCAGAATTGATTTTACATGACAGACGTTGCTGTCAAATTTAGGAAGATGGCCAAAAGGCTAACAGAACTGAAGAACAATTGAATACAAACATTTTTCAGTGCCAGCTGATCTACTGTGTTCTAGAATGTTATTTTCACAGCAGCATTTTCTATGCCTGAACAAGAGAGAGGATTCATCAAGGTGCACAGGGGAATGCCAGTGGGAGCAGTGGCCTCATGCCCCAGCAGTCAGTACTTTTTGAATTATACATTTTCCACAATGATTATCTACATCCCTTCTTTTGTTGTTCCTGCTTGGGTGAAGGACTGCACTGTACCTGTTCCTCTTGGGAGCAAGGACCTATTTGCATTATAGCAAATGATTCCTTAACCTAGGACTAGATTTGGTGTATTCATGTGATATGCAGTATCTTTGGGACCTCTCCATCCAGCTTAGTTAAGGCATTGCACCAGCTGACAGTGCCCAAGACTGTGTAGAAAGCTGGTGGTCCCAGCTAGGAGGCTGTTTCCCACAGAATTAGGGAGGGTCCAAATCTCCTGAGCCTCAGGGACTGGACCATTGCTCCACTTTTCCACAAACAGGCTGGTTTTAAGCATGCTGAGGAGCTGGGTTAGTGCTGGGCTTTGTAAACAGGTGTGAAGCCACTGCCTGAATGGCTTTGCACCTGATTACACCAGGGGAGGCTTGGCTCACTCTCCTCCCATTTCCTCCTCGTTTGACTGCAAGGTTAAAAGTGGTGTTTGCTTATGTAGCACTGGCCTGATCTCACCGGTTTATACTGCAGACTGTTAGTGGGAAGTACTTAGGCACTGAAATGTTAGTGGTAAATATTTCAATTAGCATGTTTTCATGTTTTATTGTCTTGTTTTGTTAGGCTTGTGCAGTTTATAAAGGGCCGGGGGGATTCCATAAGGAGGAACATAACGGGAGTCTGTATTGTTACATACCTTCCAGTGTCGGCCTCAAGGAAATCCCAGCTGCACTTCTGTTCTTTAAGGACAAGGGCAAAGAATCAGATCAGCCCCCTAGAAAAACTCAGGAAAGCATTCAACAAATTTTTTCTGCTTTTAATAATGAAACTGCAAGGAGATAATTCATAAGTGTGACAGACAGTCTGACAGCCTCAGCCAGCAGACCCCAGATACCAGCAGTGCTGAGGGGGGCAAGCTGGGCTTGGGTGTTTGTGGTCTGTGCCAGAGGTCTGTCCTTTCCATGAGGAGGTGGTGCAGGGGGTTAAGGAGACTGCAAGAGGGATTAGGAGGTTACAAACAAGCTGATAAAATTTAGAGGGGAAAGCCAATCTCAAGTAATAGCAAATGAAGACAAAAGTAGTGAGACCTACCTGAGAAAGCCTCATGGAGTAATTTCTGGCAGCATTTTTAGGGGGACCCTGATTTTGACCTTAACAAAGCTCTGATGAACATTTTGCAGAGGCTTTTACAGGACAGCGCAGTTTAGTGTTGCAACAAAACTGAGCTTTGAAATGCTCTGTGCAGCCTCTCTGTTGGCAACCACATCATCCCAATCAATAACATCAGTCCATCAGACTTCTACAAGCACTTAGGAGTCTGGGCACAATCAGCCCTGTTCAAATGCAGTCCCAGAGTGTTGCAAGTTTAATGGAAATTTGTCCATTCCCAGTTGGTGTGAACTGAATCTCTGCTGGTGTCAATGGGTTGTGCTGATTTGAATGAATTCAGGATCTAGTAGTAAAAACCTGTTCTTAAAAACCTGTTCTAGGAGATGCTGCTGCTAATGTATTTCCATCTTGCCTGTAAATTCAGAGCTGACTGCTATAAGTACAGAGATTATTAAATCCTATAGGAACAGCAGCATGCAATTCCCAGCTCCCTGTGGTCCCTGTGTGTCTCACCACTGATGGCTCTGGGGGCTCACAGCTTAGCCAAGGCTGCCCCTGGAGCAGGAACAGACCACACTTGGCAAGAAAGTGGGGTTTGGGAAACATCAGCCCTTTCCTTGCAACCAAAATGGATGGCAGCCAGGTGTTTGGGTGCGAGTTGATCTCATGCAGCATCTGCCGAAGGTGTTCAATTTTTAACCTGCTCTAGTGGAAGGTGTTCCTGCCCATGGCAGTGGGGCTGGAACAAGATTACCTTTGGTATCCCTTTTAACCCAAGCCATCCTATGGTTCTGTAACTATCCTGTGTTTGTGGAGTGAGTTTCTGTGTCTTAGGGTCCAGCTCTAAGGTAATTACACCATCACTGACCCCAGCGCCCTCGCAGCCTGTGCTCGGGCACTGTCTCAGGACAAGGGGAAAAGAGGCACTGGAAGTCTTAACTTCCCTTCAGGGTACCTAACCCAGCTTGGATCAGAGACCTCAGTGCATTGAAACCTGAGAATTTGTCTACAAAAAAACCAAAATCAGTAAGGCTGTTGGTGATGGTTTAAAGAGGTAGCTTTGAAGGTAGGATTTTATCTTTGAAAGGGTGCGTGAGGAGGAGGAAGCAAATGTCTGTGAAGGATGGATGTCAGGAGAAGCCTGTGGCATTTGTAGCTGCAGTCGCTATATTTTATTGCTTTATTATCTGTCTGGAAGATGATGGAGAAATACAGAAACCAAATAGTTGTTTGTTTTAAAAGTATTTTAGTCTTTAGCTTGAAGGTTGGGAGAGCCTTGTATTGGCCTTAAGCCACATGTTTTGGTTTGTTTTTTTCTCTAGGTGTCAAGGAAGGATAATTTTCTTTTTTTTTTTTTTTTCCTTACTGAGCTGAGACTTGTTGGAAAAGTTCCTCCAAAATGAAACTCCCTTGGGCTTGGCAGAGTTACACTGGAATAAACTCTGTTTGTGGTATATGGGGCATTGGGCAAAATAGATGACAAACCCTTTGCAGTGGTATCTCTGTTGTGTCTTGCCAACCACACAGGGATTTCACAATTATTGCAGAGTGGAAGTGATCCAACAAAATTTATTATATAAATCTTTACAAAGACAAGGGACAAAAAGAAGGGCAATGCACTCAGGAACTTGAATGCTGGGCATAGAGAGCACCTGGTTTATCTCCAGTGAACAAAGTTCTGCCACAAAACCTGTGTGCATCAGCACAAATGGCAACAGGGGTACAAGAGCCCTCTAGGTCTGGCCAGCAATCTGAATAGTCCAGGCAGCATTTTCTTTTAAACTTCTCATAAGAGCATATCCCACCCTGCTGTTACTGCTGTACGAATAGTTGGGTTTAAAACTCTAATTTGCTAATGAACCATGGCACTGTTTTGGGTCAGCTTGAGTGTTAACTCTCCAAATCTGTTCTGTGAAAAGAACAACAAAAAAAAAAATGTTTAGATTGGAGTTGAACAAAATGGTTTTCATTATTAAACAGCCATTACTGGGCTAGCAAATGCTTGCTCCATTCTCTTCTTCACCAAGCCAGGCTTGGTGCATGGGAAAGAGATGCCCCCTTTTCCATTTGGAAGAAGTGTGGTATAGCAATAATGGATTTGAGGCCATTTCTTTCTTTCCATTGCTTTGTTGGGAAGTGACAATACTGGCAGGGTCACGTGCCTTGCTTTCTGAGGGACACGTGTTCTGCCCTGCCTTCATTTCTTGATGCCAGACAAATTCTTCTTAGAGATGACACCAAGCTGAAATTCGCTGGGTATCAAAACTCCTGCTAATATGCAGAGAGTGCCCCTCTATGTTCAAATATTTGAAGAATGTATTTCAAGAGGGTTTTTACAATGAGGGTGGTAAGGCACTGGCACAGGGTGCCCAGAGAAGCTGTGGCTGCTCCATCCCTGGGAGTGTTCAAGGTCAGGTTGGACGGGGCTTGGAGCAGCCTGGGGTAGCGGAAGGTGTCCTTGCCCATGACAGGGGAGTTGACTAGATAACCTTTAAAAGGTCCCTTCCAACTCAAGCTGTTTTATGATTCTGTGATATCAACTTATCACCTAGTTAGAGATAAGACACAAAAGAGCAACGCTGCCAAGGGAAATGAGATTCCCGTGCCACTGAATGAAATATTATCTTGTGTGAACCAAACAAAATGTGGGCTCGGAACCTCCATATTCAACCCAACTACTGCTGTTTCAAAGCAGATCCAGCAGCACTACAAAGAGCTTTTCCTTTTTTTCCATTTCCCCTAAACAAAGCTCTAATCATGGAAGTGAGGATGAGAAAGAACAGGCCATCCCATCAGTCTGCTGCCAGATCAAACCTGGTAGGAAACCCAGCTTCCAGCTGGCACGTTACAGTGGCCAAAGGAGCAGAGACCAAAGCCTATCTCCCAAATTCCAGCTGTGCAATCAGATTCAGGAAGAGGCTGGTTCAGAGCTATTCCATGCTGAACACACTTTTTCCATCAGGCAGCCATTTGATGGTTTTAACAACCAGAGGCTGTGTCCAATGGACTTTTTCTCTGTGAATTTGTCTAAGTCAGAGTAAAATCCAGTTCTGGCCTCTGTAACAGCTCTTGGCATGTGGTTGCCCAATCCCACCATACATGAAAACATCAGTTAGTTAAGCTGCAGATATTGCTCCTTGTGAAGCAAACCACACCCCAAGACCTTGTTTATAACATGATGGGAGGGACCACATTTGCAGCCTGTTTCATGGCAACTGAAATCATAATTAGCACAGCTATCTCCATATGTTGCAAGATAATTTCCCTTCCGGAGGGGGTGGATGTTAAAGATTATGTAAATAATCAATTAAAATGAAGGACTCACTACTGGCTTGTTCTCTAGCTGTGATTTGGTAGACAAAATTGGATAACACACATTTTTGAGCAGTCACTGTAGATTAAAATATAAAATGGAGAAGGGGTTTTAGAAAAGGTTCTTCTGGTGCTTTCTGGTTCACGTCATCCTTCTCAGAGGGAAAGGAGTCATGGCAGTGTGACTTCTTGAGCTGGGTGTGAACTATGCAGGTAGTTTAGTGCTGTGAAGGGAACTGTACGGTCCTTCAGTTCTCAAGCATGGCTGAGAGCAAAAGTGAGTGACAGCACAGCAGCCTGGATGGTATTAGCTATAATTATAGGCTGCCATTGTTCAGGCCAGGAGGAGAAGTCAAATATTTACTCTTGGGGATAAATGGAGAAGGAGGCGGGTTTTTTGAGAGTGGGCCCAGTTGTGGTCTTTTAAACAGACTGATCCGAAAGGTGTCAGCACCTGCTCCTGCTCTTTGTCAGTAGATGCAAGCAATGCAGCAATCAGGTTCAAAACTGACAGCACATGGTTGACTTTGGAGCTTTTTGTATTTTTAGCATTGCTGGTGTCAGAGATACCGAGAGCAGAATGATCCCAGTGATTCTCACTGAGTGAGGAATGATTCACGCTCTGTAAAAATAAAGCTTGATGCAAGCAGTCCTGCATCCACTGAAATGAGGGCTGCAGCCCCCAGACTTTTGAAAGGACCTTTCCCCCCAGTGCTGTAGAGGAGACATGCAGGTTTCCTGTTAGTGTGGATCTCTGTTTCTGGACAGCTCTTCTGAACAGCGTTTTCTGCCATCACTCTCTTTTGCCCTGGCCTTGTGCTGGTGCTGAGCATTTAGGAGATTTGAACTCAGATTCCATTTGACATCCCCAATACTGACATGAATTGTTCTCTTCTCCACTGCAGCCAGATGTTGGTCTCTTCAATAAAGAAGACTGTAAGAGTTAATGTTTCTCTCTGACCATTCCTCTGATGTGTAAGGGGAGAGACAGTGTGAGATGGTGATACTGGCGTGTCTTGGCTCTGGCCATCTGCTCCGGGTGCTTTTTGAGGCACAGGGAAGGTTTATTTCCAGACAAGTAGCACTTGGTTTCAGTGGGAGAATCTGGATCTTTAGTAAAAGGTTTTACATAGACTTGATATAAAGAAGGGGGAGGGAGTGTGAGTGGGAAAAAATATTTTAGTAATGCTTGTGGTTTACAAGGTCTTATGATATTTCAACAAATGGCATGTGCACACCACACTGAGGCAGTTGTAGAAGCAAATTCGGAGAGTTGATACCTCTTTTAATGAATTAATTACTTGGCCTCTATAAAAGGATGTTCACAGATGTGCCAGAGGCAGATGATTTTAGTACAAAAAGCTGGTACTGAGTCTCCCTACCTTTGACAGTTGCTGGTCATATCTAAGCCTTTCTCCCTGTAGCAACACATCCTACACAAGGTCACTCTCCGTCTGTGCAGCGGGACCGAGGAGAAGGCTTGAGGTTTTGCCCTGGGATCTGCTGAGTGAACTTCGATGAGGAATGTAATTCTCTCACCCAGAGAGTTCTGCATCCTCACAGAACCATCTTGAGATGAGTGGAGCAGCTCGTAGCGTTTCCACACGCAGGGAAATACCCCCGTAAGATCGAGGCTGCTCGCTCGCCCTGTGCCTGCTCCGCAGCGCAGAGCTGCTCCGTGCGTGTCCGTGTGCCAGGCAGATGAAATGACGCAGCTCCAGGAACTGAAATAATGATTCAACCAAAAGTTTAAACAAAAGTTGCAAGATGGCAAAAAAGCCTTCTCTGGACTTTCCGCTGTTCCAGCAACTACTTATGACCTTTCGTACCATCAGATAAATGGCTTTATCAGACAAAAACCTGAAGCAGGAACCCAGCTTGTTAACAGAACCACTTGGGTTGCAAGTGACATTTCTTTCCTTCCCTTTACAAGCTTGATTGCCACATTTATTCTGAGAAGAGGGGACTGAGACTTCAGCCACATCGTTGATTTATGCACCAGATACTGTCAAATTGTATTTGCATTAAAGAATGAGTTGTAAGCAGGGAACTGGAAACTGTATCTTAAAAGGTGAATATTCTCTGGATATCTAAGTTCAGATCTCAGGTCACAGCTTAAGATGAGTATTGCCAACTCCTAGAGTGTACAGGGAGTGTCTTTCTTTCCTCCTTTTTCAAAAAAATTCCATTGAGTCAGGCAATGCAGAATTGGTGCTGTTAAACACAGGATGGAGACTTGAGGTGTATCTGCAGAGCAGTGTATAACCATCTATAAAAGGTCCAGTTTATTAATTGCTTTATTAGATTTATTTACTCATCTGAGGCTTTGAGTAACCTGATCTAGTGAAAGATAACCCTGCCTAGGACAGGAGGGTTGGAGTGGATGATTTTTAAAGATCACTTCCAACCCAAACCATTCCATGATTCCTCTCTATTAGAGGTGCAGCTCCATGAGAAGGAGGTGATGCCAATATACGGAGCACTTTAAAGTTCTTCAGAACTGATTCAGTTCTTTGCAAAATTCCCAAACTTCGCCCAGTGATCATTGGAATGGATTATATTTCCTCTTTTCTATTTCATGTAGAAAAGCAAAGATTTAAAATATGCACCAAGAGGAACAAGGAAAGCAAGGAAAATGGCAACCTGTTACAGCTGTGTGCCTCGGGCAAACCTCAGAGTGCTCCCAAATTACAAATCCTGTTCCCAAACATACGGACAGGAGTGTTTCTCACTGAAATGATTGTCTGGTTTAGGTGGCATGGGAGAGGGGTTTAGGCTGAAAAAACATCTCTTTTCTTGAATGTAAGTTTAGAAATAGCTTAAAAATCCAGCTTGATGTAGTTGCCTGTTATGGAAAATTGCAACACAAGGAGCTAAAACTTAGCCAAGTTATGTGCAAAAGAGAACAGAGCTGGATGCTGAAAGGTCCTGGGCAGGCTGTACCAGGAGCATGGTAATGCAATCTGTAACCCAAGGTCTATGTTATGTAAACACAGCATTTTCTGTAATGTGAAGTAGAGCTGCGAGTGTGTGATAGGGAGAGAGGGAACATTTAGCAGCTTCTGGTGTGTTTACTCTCGAGAAATTGCAAACGGATGTTAGAGAACCTGCTTCATGAATGCCATTTACATTAGGAAACCAGGCAGATAAGCATTGCTGTTGAAAATGCTGAAATTACCCAAGGCAATGGTATGAAGCTGTGTCAGGGGAGGTTTAAGTTGGATGTTAGGAAAAATGTTCTTCCCCCAGAGGGTGGCTGGGCACTGGAACAGGCTCCCCAGGGCAGTGGTCACAGCACCAAGCCTGACAGAGTTCAAGGAATGTTTGAACAACGCTCTCAGGCACAGGGTGGGATTGTTGGGATGTCCTGTGCGGGGTGGGGAGTTGGACTGAGTGATCCTTTTGGGTCCCTTACAACTCAGAATATTCTCTGATTCTAAAGTTCTAAATGCCAAGACCCTCAGGCATTTGGGCAATGTTCTTCTGGGAACCTACAGGACAAAGAAAACCAAGCAGATCCACAGACTGCCTTTACCGAAGAATACAACTCATCAGAATCCTCGGAAAATCAGGTCAAGCTGAGCATTATCTAGGCTGTTTCAGTTCCACAAAATTTCCTTTAAAATGCAGTTATTTGGTTAAAATAACTTCTTCAGTATTTTCAGCATTAACAGAAGTCTTTGTTCCCCAAATAATTTCTCAGGTACTTATCTCTTTGAGACCAGGTATTTTAGCACCATTTTGTTTTCTGCTCTGTCTCTTCTACCTGTAGACTCCAGAGCATGTTAACTGAGAGGAGCATCTGCAAGGAATTTTTCAGGACTATGATCTTCTAAGCAAGGCTCTCCTAGGGCATTGACACAGAAAGCAAAGCTGCGTAGTGAGGTAGAGAAGTTTCTGCAGGATTGCTTGGAGCCAGAGCCAGAAATCAGCAATAGCTGCCTGGCTGAAGTCAGTCCCATCAGCTCTAAAATGGCAATTAGGATTGGTGTTACTACAAGGAAAGTGAAATACATTGTTTTTCTCTGACTGCACTGTCCAGTGAAAGCTGCTGCGTGAAGCTGGGAAAGCTTCCATGTCAGGCGTGGTAGTAGAGCAAGAGCAGAGCTCTGGGCAGAGCCCTGTAATCAGCTGGGAGGAAAGAACTAATAAAACATCTTAAATATGTTCTGTGAATGCTGTAGTCCTTACCACCAAAGAGTTCTGTTCTTAAAAAGCCCCATATTCAAATATTGTGCTCAATAACAGTGTGAGTATCAGAGTAGACACCGAAGTGTTGCAGTCTTAGCTCCCCACCAGCCCTAGCAATGCCTGTCCAACCCTTTTGTTGGCTGGAAACAGTTGGTGTTTTAGGAATGACGATCCAGGCTCTGTGGCATCCTCCTGAGTGATCGGCTGATGTTCCTGGAGTCCAAATATCGCAATATGTGGAATAAAAACCGGGATGTTACATTTCCCTCATTGCACACTGGGTCCCAGAGCCACTGCCCAGCTCAGGCAGCCTGTTGGGTGGGTCCTCCCCCCTCCCAGCAGGGCAGAGCAGGGACTGTGTCCCACACTTTGGGGACTTTACAGCAAGTATCTCTATAGGGGGCTTTTGATAGTGCACTGATGTTGTGGAGACTTGGGGCTCTTCCTTGTCCTCGCTTTCCTGGGCCTGAGCTCTTGCTTTTCATTTCTTTGAGACTGTGTTACTGATATTGAGGAGATGCTGATATTTCAGGTTCTTGCTTCATTTTGTTTTTCACCACCTAAAGAAACTGGTCTGCTCTAACGCTGTCCTGGTTAGATCTTTTTTCGAGCTGATGTTCAAGCACACTCTGCTGCCATATGAGGACAGCCAGCGAGGATTTGCCAAACAGAAGCTGGGCAAGACACAACAGGCTGGATTTGAATGAGTGAAGTAAAGATGGAAATTACAGGAATGTAATTTTGAATGTCTCGGTGAGTCACAATCTGTTTGCTAGCAACCGAATGCCTTCTGGAGGTTGTCTGGAGAAAATGGGAGGAAGAGTATGGGATACACCAAACCACCTTTGCTCACACTGGACAGACTGTTGTCCTGCTGTGGGACTCCTAAGGACACAGTCCAGCCCAACAAGAGTTTTACTGGAACACCTGACTTAGAAACAGGGAAGGAACTGAGTTTGTAGCCTGGGACTTTAAACATGAATATCATTTATGCTCCATTCTCTAATCTAGATAGATCAGTGATATTTAGAGAAGGATAGAGTGCTCTCTGATATGAAAAAAGCTGTAGCTCAATATTAATCTGAAAATAGATGGGAAGAAGAACCCTGTCCAAATGAAGGTAGCTTTGCGGTTTATCCTTTAATAATCATCTTATCTTAACGGGATCTGTGTGATGATTAATTTCTTACTCTATTCGGTTACTGAATGTTATTAATTAAAAAAAAGTCTAAAAGTAAACGTGTTGTACTGCTGTGGACAGATTCTGTCTGGGAACTATTTCATTTGAAGACCCCATTTCCCTGGCACTTTACAGTGATGACTGTATGGAAAATAGCATTTTTAAATATTGCCTGGCAGATGTGGTTTGTTATCTCTCCATGTCATCCCTCTGTGCAGATGCTCTGAGAAAATACAGCTGGGACATGGCCTGTCTCTGTGCCAGTCACTGCTGTCCTAGCACTGAGCATGGTCCTTGGAGGAACATCTCCACAGCCATGCGGGTCCTGGTTTTTTTAACACGTGTGTGGAGCTCCCACCCATCCAAAGCATTTGCTTGGAGCAATGTTGTAAATAGTGAGACTGCTGGGAACACAGAGAGTTTTCAACGACCTAATGAGGAAGGAAGACACTCATGCCCTAGGTCTGATCCTGTCATATTTGCTGATGCTCAAAGAAATCTGTAGGCTTGGAGAACCCAGGAGTGCAGGCATGACCCTGCCATGCTGCTAATGATACTGCTCTTGAATGTCACATTCCTTTTTGCAATGCAAGACCGAGACTTTCAGTGAATTCTTTACAAGCTGGTTCATCGTCTCACTTAAGTAACACATCCATAATTCATTGACTTAATTATGACAGCTCCTAGGGACCAAATAAGAGCAGGGCTTAATTACAGGGGGCATCAGAGCCCCTGCCCCCCGAGCAGGTTGTGTAGAAGAGGAGGGCAGGCAGGATGGGGATGGCTGCAGGGCACTCAGTGTCAGACTTCACTCCAGTGCTTGTGCCCAGGCACCTGATTTCTGTGCTGTCTGCATCGATCTGGGGGCTGCAGAGAGGAAAGCTATGAAGTGTGCCAGAACATGACATGAATGAAGAGTAGAAGATTGCTCTGTTCCGTATTTCCCTTTCTTCTCTTTGTTCATCTTTTTTTCCCCTTGCTTTCATGCCTGCCACCTTTCTGATCCATCTTCTTTTTGTGTCATCTCTTGAAAGTCGGATGGGTTGCCTTGGTGAAGAGGTTACTTTCAAGGCGTGATGACTTAAAACCCGAGGTCAGTCCTGGTGAGCAGAGAGGCCAGATGTGAATGTGACTCAGGCTGGTGGCTCCTGGGCTCAGAGCCTTGCTGAAGGCCAGGGAACTGGGAGGTCACTGTAAAAGGTTTGTTTTGTAGAGTGCTGCTGGCTGCAGCTCTTGCTGTCCCCTGCCCAGGGCTGGGCTGTCTGTGTGAGATCCACCCAGCCAAGCCTTCTTCTGTCTTCTCCTTCAGAGGTATCTGAGTTCAGCCCCCTGGGGCAGAGCCCAGGGACTCAGAGGTGGAAGGGTTCAGCTGCTGTGAACTCATTGCCTGGTCTTGACATTCCTCCTTGAGCACATGAGGGCTTTTGATGTATAATCTAGGTATGTGCTAGCTAGTGTTCCTTGTGGCCAGATCTGCACTTTCCAGATCTGCACTGCACAGCTCTTCAGGGGTCTGTCCTCCACCATTGTGTTTTGCAGAGCCTTCCCAGCTTCACACTTTTCTCACCTGCCACCTGTGATTTACTGTTTCTGCCTTACAAGGGCCTTCTAGAGCATGGGTGCACTGTGCACTACAGCTCTTACCTCAGAAGGTGCAGCTGGGGGGTTTAATGTCTGCTTCCCTGCTGTTCCCGCTGTGGAAACACCAGAAGAGCCTCCCTGGGATGCTCTGACCCCTGAGGAGTGTGCACAGTTGCTGGAGGGGCTCTTGGGATCCTTTGGGCAGCTCAGGTTGTGTCAATGCTGTTCTATGCAAGAGCACCCAGTGCCCTTGTGCAGCTGTTGGATCAAGATCAGCTACAAATTTGCTGCCCTCTCTCCCCTGGAGTTTGGGAAGTTCGGCATCTCTGTATCCACAAGTAATGGCCTTTTCTTCCTTCAGTCTGCTGCTAATTAACTCGTAAACTAAAGGAAAAGGAATAAATTGGGAATGACTCTTGTGGAGGTGATGGACATGGGCAGACTCAAAGCTAGAGGCAACAAAGTTGACTTTTCTATCCAATATTGGACTCTTCTGCCTTAGCCAGCATTCAGCACATCTAAAAACTGGGGACAGGAGGGTCTCTGTGCCACTGGGCCCAGTGCTGCTGTAAGTGTGAGGAACTCTACCGGCTACTTTTATTAACAGAAAAGAAAACTTTACAAATCTGTTTCCTACTGATGTTATGACTATCCCATGCTGAATGTTTGTGCGCGGGGAATTCTGGTTACAAAATATCTCCTTGCTTGCGATTTTCTTATCAAAACTGGAGGCTATCAGAATGCTCTCATGTGCAATTTCATGGGACCGGGCCAGTGCTATTTTCTTGCCAAGAGTTTTTCCAGAGTAAATAAGAGATCTAGGAGGCATTCACGTAGATGGATTTTTGTATGCTCTTTTTTTGTTTGGTTTTTGGTGGTTTGGTTTTTTGTTGGTTGTTTTGTTTTGGGAGTTTTTTTATTTCGGTTGAGGTGGGTTTTTTTGGCGGTTTGGGGGGGGGGTTTTGAAGGTTTTTTTGTTTGGTTTTTGGTGTTTGTTGGCTGCTGGATAGTTGAATACTGGTCATAGATATGTTTTTTGATGTCTTCATTTCTCTTTACATGAATATTAGACCAGCATTACTGTCACCAATATAAAGTCCAGTAAGTGTTTTAGAGTGGGAAATGCTGGACATGACATCAGTGGTGATGTCACCAAGTTTTGGGATGTTTGAGAGGTGTCAGTGGTACAGCCTGGCATGGTAGGGATGCTCACCATTTGTTCCTTTGGCATCTGCTACAAATGTGAGCAGTGGGGCTTTTCTACAAAGATGAAGTTCCCCTTTCAGGTCTCTGTGTCACTGTAGAAAACACAGAGCATCCTCTTTCACTTTTGGAAGGAAATTATCCTAAACAAAGCCCTGCCTGTGCTGTGGCCTCTAGGCAGATGGCCAGTGCCATTATCCTTTAAGGGTGCATTAACAGCAACCTTCAGTTCAGAGGCACTGAGTTGTGTCTCTCCCATGAGATGCCAGAATGGGGACAAGGCTCGGATCCCTCCTGTCAGTGCTGCTGGACCGGACAATGTCAATGGGAAAACGTTTGTTCTGCTCTTGGCCTGGCTTCTGCACAGGGATTTGGAGAGAACACAGTAAAGGTGATGCTGCAGATAAATGCAAGCTACCAGACAGGAGGACAGACTGCAGGATTTTCTGCAGCCGGATGCAGCTGATAGATGCCACCCTCCACTGCATGCTTCAGAGAAAGGCACAACCTTCATAACAGGCCAAAATCACGGACTCCTATTCTTCTAATGATCTCTGGAAAGAAATTTCTCCCTGATTAACATATGCCCAGAAGGGTTTGCAATGAATAGGCCTTACAGTTTCATCTTCTGAGCACCACAGACATTTGGTCGTATCGTCAGCTGGTGGAAACTGGCATTGCTTTGTTGCCTTTCCAAGTCAATTTGCAATGAATGAAGATTGGTCTTTCTGTTCTCCTTCACTTGAAGGTCATGTAGCTTTTGTGGCTTTGTGCAATATGTTCTTCCTAAAGAGAAATGAATGTGCAGTTGTGTTTTATTTTGCAACGATCTTCTAAAGTACCCAGTTCAAAGATTGGGCGTGCTTGACACACTTTCCACCCATTTCTTTCAAATTAATAATCCTCTGATGCCTCTCACGTGATCTGTTGGTCCTGCAACAGTTTGAGCTTTGATGGAGTAGGAATCTTTGAACAACAAGGGAGTACTGGAAAATCTGGGGAACTTCTGTTTTAGAGGCTTTGATACTGTGCTGGTACTCTATCCTACTGTTAGGCTGCTTCAGTGTTTCCAGTCTCTCAGGGTCATCTCACAATAGATAAGGGAAGGATTCTTACTTGGATTGTCTGCAGTTTTCTTAGTTGCCTGGGGAAGACTATAACTTACCCACTAAAACTACCTGTACCTTGTTTTCAAAGGGATCTAAGAGCAGGATGCTTCAAAGGACATGTAGAAAGCTGGAGAAGAACCAGCCCCATCCCCCCGAGGAAAGTTCTCATTCTAAATCCTCAGTCAGAGCTGGGAGGCAGGCATTTTTCCATTCCTCTTCCTTCTTCTCTGTGATCTTAGGAGTTTCAGCTGCCACTCATTGTTGAGCAAAGGTTTAAGAATTTCTCTCACACATAGTGCAGAGATGAGTTGTTCTGCAGGCCTGACGAAATCAGGACTCAGCTTCCTGCCCAGTCAGGCTTTGAATCAAATCCCCCAGTGTGGCAGGGAAGTGGCTGGTTAGCTGGGTATCCCCCAGGCCTGCTCCAAAGGGACCCTGCAGATGAGAGCTCAGAGCACTCCAGGAAGCTGGAGGAGTCCCCAAACATTTACAGGAACAAATTGACTTTAGAGGGTTTCAGGCACCGCAAGCAATGAGGAGGAAAAGTCCCCTTTGAAAGCCAGGAGAGGTTTTCAGGAACTGCTGCTTCTTCTGAGAGGAAAACCACAGACTCTGAACTGTGAATCCAGAGCTGTCCCCAAGCTCTGGGTAAAGGTAGAGCATCTTTAAAGGCCAAGCCCAGCAAGGCTGGCACAAGTGGTCAGGAGCAGGAAGTGTCCTACAAGACAGGATCTCAGCTGCTTGAAGAACTTCAGGGAACATCACTGAGTAATGGAATGAGAAGCCAGCAGTGTCATAAGCAATGTCAGAGTCAGATCTGCTTTCTAACACGTCCTTCTGGGTGTTCTTTGGTGTCAAGGGAGAGCTCAGTTTATCAGTGCCTCCCTTAGCAGGGCACCAGCAGAGATTTCTTGCTCTGTTTGTCCCCCAGTTTCCTCAAAATTCATAGGAACTCCATTTGTTGGTGGCTTCTCTCCTGGCTGAAAGAGGAAAATTCCCAGAGGTAATGGGGCACATGGGGTGACTACGTGGAGGAGTTGCCTTCCTTATGTATTGTGAGGAAATGGCTGCAGATCACTTCTGTGAAGTTGCCACTTTCATAGGTCTGATCTCCAGGAAAAATCACCTCTAAAGAGAAAAAGGTGACTGCCCTGTGACACTGAGTGCATCTGTCAGCTCTGTTTCACTTTAAGCAGCCAGTAATTGATCTCACAGGTCTTGTTTGCACTTGATGATGCCTCAGAAATCCTGAGTCACTCTTTACCCGAATTCACCCTGGTACATCTGTTTACTCTGTGTTGTGTGATAGTTGGGAAAGTCCTCAACTACAAAGAATGCTGAAACTGTCATCTTCCCAAAAACATAGTCCTGCTGCTTTTATAATGAGAAAGTAGGTTGGATGTCACATTCCTTGATGAAACACAGCTGTGTATCAGTCCCAACATTTCTCAGGTGTCAAGACAGCTCAGTTTTGCTGTCTGCTTGTGCTCAGAATCTCCTGGTTGTTAAACTCCAGGAGAGCCAGCACAGGTTTATACCTCCAAGTTGTTAAATACATATTACGTTTATGTCAGACAGAAACATCTTGGACTGCCCTGGACACTGTGTCAGTGTGGAAGAAGCAAATGAACAATTCTTTTTCCTGCTTTTGACTTTGAAGGGTGTTTGGGGCTGTGTTCAGCTTGGCTCTGCCCCCCAGTTGCTGCTGTCTATGTCCATGCATGTCTGTGTCACTTGGATCCCTCTGTTTTTGCTAAGGATTAAGATTGTACACACAGCAAGTTGCTGAGGTCATCTGAAGTGCATTTGCATTCATTTTGTGGTAACTTGGTCACGAATTTAAGCTCTGAAGGGCACCAGGCAATTGTGCTTATCAGTAGGAGCCTTGGTGCTCACCGTTTGCTATTGGGCTCTTTTCTCAGTTATCTTCAGCCTCAGTCATCGCCGGCATCCAGGGAGCTTAACATCAGACAATTGTCTGAGTATTCATTAAGCTCTAAGTGCTTAAACAGTGAAACCTCTACAAAAGCAGCTCTGAAAGCTGATGAAGAAAAATATAACTGCCTGCAAGGAAACTTTCCTGCTGGTAGCCATAAATCAGTAGGTTTTTAGTAGCTTGTGATGAGCATCTTAATGGGGCCGATCAATCTGACTGCTTTTAAAGTTTCAGCCATTGTTACATTACCCAAGTGATCACAGATCCTCTGATGGCGGGGATAACTTGGGAAAGATTTAGCAGAATATGAGTTTATCTGAAACTGTGACCTGACAACTGCGATGTCTCTAACTGCCTAAAATTACTCATGTTCATCTTTCCAGGATGCACAGAGACTGCACTGGTGGCACTCCGTCTTTTGTGGCAGCTGAGCTATTTATCTTCCTATGTCTCCTACCTTCATTTTCTGCCTGCAGACAACAGCATTCACTCCTGTCACACCTGGACCAGGAGACCTGGAGTTAAAATTCAGATAAAGGAGAGAAACTAGGAAGCAGTATATGAGCCAATGTCATCAGGAATTTGGGATGATGTAAAATTTGGGCAGCTGCTGCTGCTTCCCAGTCATATAATTCACTCTCTTCTAGGAAAGGGTGCAGCACAGCTACTTGGGAGTCTCACCCTTTTTATTTTGCTCCTGTTTCAAAGCCACCAGTCAAGAAAAAAGGTCTCCATGAGCATCCTGTGGCTTAGGAGCATGAGAAAGCATAAATTGCTGGTTTTAGGCACTTCTTTTCAACCAGCTATCCCGAAGGCTGTTTGAGCTGTAAAGCCCATCCATCACTTTGGCGACTGACGCCAGGGCAACTGCCAGGGAAAGATCAGTCAAGCTGGATTATCAAAGTCAAAGCCAGAGACAGCTCTTGTGGGAAGTGGTTGAGAATGTCTCATGTCTTAATTCCTCACTGTGTATGAAATAAAAAGGGGATTGTGCACGAGGGGCGGGAATACCCTGTTTCTCATTATCTGAATGCATGGTCTTGAAAGAGGGGGCGGAGCCCCTGTGCTAAAGAGAAATCATATTAATACAGTTTTTTTCCTTGTTTTTGCCTTCCAGTGCTCTCCTCTGGGAGCTGTAGTCCCAGAGTTTTGCACATGAACTCATATATAGTTAGTAGTAAAGATGGGTTGGGTTTTACGTGAAAATAAAAAGCCAAACATGGGGAAATGGAAAAAGCAGGCCTGGAAGATGGAGTGGAAGCTCTGTACTCCTAAGAAAGCGGCCACTGTGGCTGCAGAGGTGCAAAGGCAGGCGCAGCCCTCAGTCCGCGCTCAGCAGCGCCGGCTGTGCTCGGGGCACCGGCTGCGAGAGCCGTCACGGCGGAGCTGTCACCCGCGCTGACAGCCTGGCTGGGCCACGGCAATGGATGTGACTGATGGCATCTGTCCGTGCCGGGAGCGGGGAGCCCCTCCGGGCGGCGAGTGGCCCTGGCAGCTCAGCACAGGGCGCAGCTCGGGAGCCGCCGCTCGCAGACGGGAGGAGGGGACGCCTGGAAGCGTCTTTGGGGCACCCGTGTGAGCAGAGGGCAGCGATTTGCGCTGGTCTGTGAGCTGCACTCTGCTGTGATTCAGTCACCAGCCCTGTCTCTCGGCTTGGTTCAGAACATAATGCAACTCAGAAGCCTTTCCTTTTCCTTTTCCTTTTCCTTTTCCTTTTCCTTTTCCTTTTCCTTTTCCTTTTCCTTTTCCTTTTCCTTTTCCTTTTCCTTCCTGTGGTAGGAGTGTATGCATGGACAGGTTTTGCTAACTGAAACCAAATTTTTCCTACATCCCTACTGTGGGATTTCTTGTGGGGGATGTATATGTGACTTACTTAGATTTTAGAAAAGAAAACTTACCTGAGAACCAAAACCTCCTTCAGAAAAATAGAGTGACAAACCTTTTCCAGTTCCATGAAGTGTTTCTCCGAAAGCAGGAAACAACTCCCTGCCTCCCTCACTGTGGTTAAACAAGGCTGAGCAGTGGATGGGCAAGATGGAGCTTGATGGGGGTGAAGGGCCCCGCATGCCCTGGGGCTGGCGGGCACAGGCTCCAGGCTGGGAAAAGCCAGCAGGCTCCCACCTGCGCCTGCAGTGAACCAGGAACTGCAGCCCTGGGAATGTGTCCCAAACAGCTCAGTAAGCTCTGAACAAGAAGGTACAGGTATTTGCTGAAGGTCAGGGTCCTAACTTGGTCTTGAGGCACGACTTTGCACAGGAATCCACTGAAAACCAAGGAAGTAGCATCCTTTTTACACCTTTTACAGGAGAAGGTCCAACACCATCTATGCCAATTAAGCAGGGAGTTGAACTGCACTAAAAGAATGGGGGAGTTCAGAATACACAGCTACAGCTTGCCCTACATGGTCTGGTAGTGCCAGGATGCCCTCAGAACTTGTTTAAGCTTCTCTGGTAGCAGATTTGGAGGAGCATTGGCACGAGGCATAACCACAGTGCAGGTAATGTTCTTCCTGCATAAATTCATTGCTGGCTACATTGTCCCTCATCAGATTTGATTAAAGTCTCTCAAATGGCCTTGAAAATTGACAGAATGGTGCTATTAATTTCCATGGCTGCTGATTACAGAGGGCTTGTTGCATTAGATAGTTCAGCGGTCAGGTCAAGCCGTGGTGTCTGTATATGAAGGAGCCAGACATGCTGTGCAGGGAAGAGTGAGCCCTGTGCTGCTGCCTGGTGATTCTCCCCCACTCAGGTGGGTCTTGCAGGAGTGGTTTGACTTGTGTGCCCCATGGATGGGACATCAGGGCACAGGGAGTGACTCCCACAATACCTACTGCTGTTGGCTGTCTTGGCAGGGAGGCTGAATGCGCCATGGGGAATGAGCTCTGGGGTCGCTCTGGAAGAGACCTCTTTAGTTAAGGGTCAGGGCACATGGACAGGCAGCAGTAAAGGGGGACTTTGGGATTATTTGTGGACAGACAGCTGATATCAACTTGCAGGGCTGCTTATTGCAGTGTATTTCAGAGTGAGTTAAAATCGGGTGCATATTTAATGCTGAAAAACAGTAAGCCAAAAGAAAGCAACAGGAAGAAGGGCTGAAATAAAAGGTTGCAAGAAATCAAATGAGCAGTTTCCTGGAGTTGCACGTCTGAGTGTTGCTTGGGGTGAAACGTACCTTGTTTTCCAAGACCAGCTCTGAGCTTGTGACCCAGTAGTGAGACCATGATCACTGAAACATCTGTGCTGGCTCTGGCCAAAGGCTCACCTTAGCCCTTATCTTCGCCCTGGCTGGGACCAGTGACATGTTTGGGAGGAGTGTAAGAGAGAAGCTGTTTGTAGTATGACCCATCCTCTGGCATAACCTCAGGCCCGTGGTCACATCTGTTTGCATCAGCACTCTGATGTTTTTTGGTGCATCCTGTAATTGCAGTGGCTTTAGATTTGGGTTTTGGTCTGGTGGTTTGGGGGTGTTCTTGGATGGGAGGGAGGCAGGGGAGGTGTTTGTGAGAAATATTGAACACTTTTGCTTTAATCACCTTTCTGCCCTTTTTATCTCTACAGACCCTGGTCTCCTCCCTGTGCCACCTCTTGTCTGAGCTGAGGCATCCTCCCACATGGAGAAAGGAGCTGTGCAGGATGCAAAATCACTGGTCAGTCTGTTCTGCTCCATGCCTTGTCTATCCTTGCTAAGAGAGGGTGTGAGATGTTCCCCTCACAAGTCATGGCTTAGGTGCACCACAGGATCATTTTCTCATGGTGGCTTTAAAAAAGGAAGGCTTTACCTTCCTTTGCTTCAGACTGTCAGTGATCCTTTGAGATCCTACACGTGTTTGTGACCATTCCTGGGCCCTGAGCTGGAATTTTTAAAGCACTACCGGCAGCAATCCCAAGCAAAATAACAGATGACTGAGAGCAGAAGGAAGCACCGTGTGCTCACAGAGTGGAGAACTGCACGTGCAAGTAAGCTGTGAACAATTTCTGATTTTATACTTTGCCAGTGTATTATTTATGCTCTTGGAGCATGGGGCACATCTGCTTGGGCAGCCTCGGAAGTGGCCTGACTCCAGCAATCAAGATGAGCAGACCAAGGCATTTCCAAATTCTTGGTCATATCTGAGAACTCCCTAAGTTCCTGGCTGGGTTAGGTGGGTGCTGTGCTAGGAAGAAAGAGGAAGTGTTGGTTTGAGCTGTAAATTGCAATTTGAGTGGCCTTGTAACCTCCTGGATGTGGAGCCAGCCATGTGTCAGGCACTGGTGCTGGTAACAGTAATGTAATCTGGCCCTGGGATTATTCTCTGTACATCCCCTGCTCCTGTTGTGGTTTTGAATTTCCCTAAAACGTTCTTTCCTAATCGTAGGTAGTGTAGATGAAATCCCCCTTCATTGCATTTCAATTCCTTTTTGTAGGTGCTATTGTCTCACTGAGAAAATGAATTTGATCATGAATTACCATGTTCCCACTGCTCCCCTCTTCCCCTGTGTGCCTGGAGAGCTCTGTTCCCTTTTGTATGTGTTTTGATATAAAAATCTTGGACAGCATATGTGTTGCATGTGCATGTGCTACCTCTCGACTACACAGCTGCTTCTTCACTGAGAAGTTTTGTTCATCAGAGCTGCTGTAAGGGCTGCATTTCCAGTTTCTGCCTTTATTTAAGTAAGATTCTTTTATTTACCTGAGTAGAAGCCGTCCTCCCACTCTTGGCAATTTCCACTATTCCACTCGCACAGGGCTTCATTTGTTCAGACCAACCTTGCTGGTCAGGGTACTCTATCCTTTTTTTTTCAATAACAGAGTTAAGCTGGTGACTCTGAACTCTCCTCCTGAGGCAGATAACACACCATGTGGGCGACACATTTACCTCTATCCCTTGGGTTTACGTCTCTCTCCTCTATGGAGGTGAGCTACTTTGTCAGAAAATAAATTAAAAAGAGGCAGAAATGTAAATAGAAATATATTAATTTAGATATTGAGGCAATTTGCATAGCATTAAAATTGTTGAAAACTTAAAGAGGGCTTAGGGAGAGAGCAGCAGTACCCCCTGGGCTGTATGCAAGAGGAGCTGTTGCTTTTGGGGAAGAAGAGGAGAAAGGAGTGCTGAGGTATTTAGATGTTGGCTCTGTTTTGCTTTGTCACAGCAAGAGAGATAGTGTAAAGGGCAAGGTGAGGGGCAGAAAAACTGTTATGTTTGGGCATGGGCAGGGAGAAATAACTGTAGTGCTGTAAATATTGCAGCTGACACAGCAGAGACCCATTTGGCTTGGAATATAGGGCAATAAATGCAGTCAGGTGATTCAGGGGTGTTGTGCATAAGTCTGCCAGGTAGTCAGGCGAGAGCCGATCAGGAAATAATTATGGCTGATAAGGGGAGCTAGTAAGGAGGCCAGCACCTTCTGTGACCATGAAAGGTGTTAATGATTAACTGTTATGGAAAAGGTGGAAGCACATTCTCCCCTTCCTTCGAAGTTACACCCGACTGCTCTCCTGCACCATTAACTCGAGAGCTGCCCTGGGAGTGCAGCTGGGCATGAACCAGCTTTAATTCAGGGCAGCAGGATGTGAATGGGGAAGCTGGTTGCTTCCGACAAGGGCATTGCTGGCATCCTGCTGTGTCTGTCCAGGTGCCTGGATCTCCGGCGTTAATTCCTGGGGAAATCCATGCTGCTCCTGGGGCAAATGGGCGAGATTGCTGTCCCTGAGATGTTGCAAATGAAACGCCACCCCGGCAATGGGCTCGTGTGGGTGCGTGACAGAAAAGTGTATGGCTTGGAAAGGGATTTGGGGTAAAGATGCGAGAGGGAGGAGAGGGGAAATCTGTAACTTGAGTAGATGCAGCAGCATGTGACTCAGGTGCTTCAGGACAGGTACACCAACACAGAGTGCAGCCTCCCAGACCAGCATAAGGTGCTGTAACTGTAGGTTTGCACCTCTGTGGGGACATGAAGAGGCCACAAACCCTGTTAGCAGGGTGTGATGGTGCTCAGGGTAAATGAGATGAGATCTGTATGCCCTGGCTCTGTATACTCCTGGGGTTGGCCAAAGGGGTGTGAGGATAGGAGCACACAGCAAGCTGGCAGTGCCTCTGGTTTGGATCAGCCCTTTGCAGCTGAGAACTGCAGAGAAAAACGGCATCTTCTGGGTGATGGCTGCTTCTTCTGTCCCCAACTCTGCCTGGAACAGTGAGGGCAGAGCCATGCCTGGAGCTTCACAGACACACTACAGTCTGGAGATTCACTCCATGCAGGGAACTGACCTGGAATGTTAAGGCATTGGTGGCATTAAATATGGACAATGGGGATGGTGCTGGAGCTGTACTTTGGATCTTGAATAGGCTTTCCTGTGCAACCTCTCTGTACAGCTCTTAAAGTGATTGCTAATGGATTTGACTTGATTAACACTAGCTAATTAATTTTTATTAATTAGGTTACATTTAGTGACTCATGTCCAGGTTTCAGCTGGGAGAGAGCTCATTTTCTTCCTAGTAGCTTGTATGGTGTTGTGGTTTGGAATAATGTTGATAATAAGAAAGATGGAGAGGCAGTGTTTACAAGAGCTGTAGTGACAGAACAAGGGGAAATGGCTTTTTTCCCTAATTGTCTCCCCCATCCCTCTGTGGGGGGTGAGTGAGCAGCTGTGTGGTGCTTAGGTGCCTGCTGGGTTAAACCGTAACAGGCCCAGCTGTAAACCTCTGTACAGCCCACCTGCAATCAGCACAGATTTCCCCTGCTCAGATCTGCCCCTGGCACGACAAGGTGCTGCCAACCCTACAGACCCACCGTGCTGGGCCCACAGGGCATGGGAAGGTGTGTTGTGAGGCCAGGGGCCGTGGGGGCAGGTCCGTGGGCTGTTGTTGGGACTGCTGTTGCTGTACGTGTTGGATGAGCTTGGCCACGATCCAGACTCCACCATCATTTCTGAGAAAATTACGTCATTAATGTAGCGTCGTAATCGATAGGCCGTGGCCCTGATTCAGCAGGACACTTAAGTGCATGGCTAATATCCATCACACAGTCTGCTGCCTTGATGGGTTGCTGCTTTTTTCTTTTTAAGAACCCGCTTTTGCATTTAAAATTGGATTTGTGCTAAACTGAGGCTTTTGTGCCTACAAGGAGCTCCAGCCATGTCCTGACCACGAGGTGCCATGTGCTCACAGAGTAAATGTGGCCTCGGGGCTGGGAGATGCCACTGTGAGAAGAACAAAAAGCTGAAGGAAGCCCAGAAAAGGGAGAGCCTGTTACCAAATGGTGCATTTGACCTCTTGTGGCCCTGCTTCCTCACACAGAAGGCTGACGCAGAGATCGCAGATTATGGAGTGAAAGGTGTGAATTTGGCTAAATTGCATTTGGCTGTCCTTAATGCTGGAAGCACACGCAGTGTCCAGGAGGCACAGGGAGAGAAAGCCTGCTTAAATGGGCAAAAAAGCAATTGGGGATTTCTTACAATCCATACTGGAGGGAAGTAGGAGCCTGGAATTATTTTCCATATAGAGTTTAAATGAATCCTTAAAAGGCCCTATTTGATTTCCTTTTTCTTAACATTTTTATTTTTTAAAAAATGTAATTTTAAAAGTGTTTCTTTTTTTTTTAATTTTAAAGGTGATTTAGGAACAGTTGTGAAGCAGTTGTTCATTAGGCTTGTAGCTGGGTTTCATTTATTTTTAATTCTCTTCAGCTTGGGTAGCTTTTAACCACTTTAATACTTATCCTCATGTTTCACTAATTGTTATTTATTCCATTCAGTTATGTATCTTACAAGCGTTTGTTTCCCCTCACAGATCTCCTGTAATGACCCCTAGAAAGCTGAGGAAATGAAGGCAGAGAGTTTCAAACCACCTTGAGAACAGCTTCCAGTGCCCACCTTGGCCTGAGCCATAGCTCGGCAGTGGTCTGGTTTGTGCTCCCATCAGAGCAGCCAGCAAAGGTTTGGGGTGTGTTTATTATTGCAGCTCTAGGTGGAGAACAATGGGGACTCAAGGTCACCCCACCCACACACAGTCAGCCATGTCTGGCCATGGGCTGTGCCTCTGTGGGGTACAGCAGGGACACAAACTTTCTCAGGTCACTGATTTTTTGGCAGAAGAGCACCGAGGGTTGGTAGCTGGAGAGTGGTGAACGCATCACTGAGCCGAGCACAGAGCCGGGTTCAGCCCCAGCACAGGGATGGTTCTGTGAGCACAGCTGTTGTGTGGGTTTTAGGTCCTAGCAATGAAATCAGAGCTTGGTCACAAATCCTGGACCTACCTCTGTCCTCGCTTCAAACACTTCCCGTCTTGTGACCTGCTTTGGTCAGAACCTGACACCTGAGAGGAGTCCATGGAGAGGTCAGCACTGACTGCCGCAGAGCTTCAAGCCTTGGCCTCTCTGCTGAGCCTCTCCAAGGAGCTGCAGTGCTGAGTGCATTGCTGAGAGCTGGTAAAGGCACTGTTTTCCATCCCAGCCTCACACCATCACTGTCCCTGCTCAGCAGTGCAGTCTCCCTGGTTACCTGACTGCAGAGCTGGGACAGGCAGGCACGATTCTGCCTTATGTTCTTTGAGCCTGGCTTAGTGCTCAGTGTTTAACGTGACAGAAGGCTGTTTGCAGAGACTTTTCTAATCACCCTAATTTTTAGAGGAGCTGAGTCTCTGGCATGCAAGTGGATCACAAAAATAGTCTGTTTAGCACTGCCCCTTCTTTAAAGGCAAAGCAGACTTGTTTTAGCTTCACAGGTGAGATCCACAAGATCCTTCGTGGGGGTGGTCCAGAGAAACCCTCAATAAACAGGGTTGACCTGATCTTCATGTCAGGTTGGTGGCCACATTGCACTCCTCTAGCAGAGCTCAGCTAGTGAAAATCTCCAAAGTGAATCTGTGATGTTAGAACCGATTGTAGGGCTCTAGCTGGAAGCCAGTCAGGAAGCTGTAAGGTGCTCCCATACTCCTACAGCACAACAGCAACATGCAGAACACTGCCTGCATGTGCTGCTGAAAAGATATTCATGGCTTCAGTGAATCCTTCCACCCAGGCAAGGCTTGTCTTCAGTGCCCCCAAAGCTGGGGCTTCGAGATTTTAAGCAGCTTCCCTTCTACTCCCAGCTGTGACCATCCAATTGCTTGTAAGGACTGCAGAAAATGTGACAGTGGGAGCTGGAGGTGGAGGAGTTGTGGAACAGATTTGACAGAGCTTGTCTTGAGCTGAACAACTTTATGGTCCTGATCTGATCCTGGATTGGGCTCGTATGGGACCTACCCCTGCCCAGCTTTCCCTTGCCATTGCTCAAGGAGGAGTGATCTGCTCAGCACCAAACCCTCCTTCCTTTCCCAGTTAAACCGGCTGCTGTAAGGGTTAACATGTCTAAGAGGCCCAGGGCAGAGCTCACATCCCCTTGAATTTCACTGAATCTGAGGGTCTCCCTTCCGCCTGTAAAATACAAAATTCAGTCCCAAAAAGCCATCCTGTCCTGGGGCTGGCTGTTCTTTGCCCCTGCCACCCGCTGCTTCCCACAGAGCGCCCGCAGAGTTGGCACAGCTGGAGCAGTCTCGGTTCCTCTCTTGTGGGAAGGCAGCCGGCAAGTGTTTCCCTGGGGGAACTACACATGGTCATTTTGCTCTTAGCTGGAGTTGGTGGCTGAGCTACAACCAAGTGATTCAGAGTTTGAAGAGTGAATCAGAGTTAGGCTCTGGGAGGTTTCCCTGACTCTGCACTCCGCTCAATCCAAGGGCATTGCTCTGGCTTGAGACTCAAATTAGCAGTTTTATCTCCATTGGTTCATCTCAGGAAGTGGTCAGACGTGGTGTGATGTATCCTGAGATAAATGGTTTAGTTTAAATGGAGCCAAATGTGCTACTGTCCCAGTACCTTGGCTGCTATATGCCACTGGGCAATTTCAGTGGCCTTGGGGCCCCTCCACTGCCTAACACAAGTGTAGAAATACGCCTAAGTTGACAGTTGGATTTAGAAGGTGAAATCAATCCTTTGCTGATGTTTAATTGGCCAAACATTCCTGCAGAAGCACCCAAGTGTTAGAGGAAAGTGATCCCCCCTGGGCTCTGGGGTGTTAGGTCACCAGGCTGCAGTTTGAACAGCACTGGAAGGAACTAGAGGACCCAGAGCCTCGTGTCACAGCTGGACATGGCTCATGTGGGCCTTGCCGGGAGCTCTTTGATTCTGTGTGGGGCACAGCTGTGCCATGGCTAGCACCAGCTGCTGGGCAGTTGTAAACCCTAAACTAGAAAAACACCATAGAGCCAGGAGGGCTTTTTCAGCCCTCTCAGCATTCCCTCCTTCTCAGTGTGGAGGCACAACCCAAGACCAGCCAGGAGGGACTAGCTCTGGAGTAAAGAGGAAATGCCTTGTCTTTGAGCCTGACAGCCTTCACATTGCTGGCATTTGCCTTAAAATGGGGAAAAAGGTTTTCTCTGGAATAATATTTCCCTAGCCTTGGTTCAGCATGACTGCAGTTCAGAACAGATCTGTTTGGTTTTGTTTGGCTGAGAAGTTAGGGGAGCCTGGCATGGCTGGACATGAAGTTGTGCATTCGTGGTGTTTATGAATTCTCTTGTGAATGTATGGAAAATATGTATCATTGTTTCAATTCCCAGTGCTGGAAATAGTGCAAATGACTGTGAGTCAGAAGAAGGTGAATCAGTGTAAGGTAGCTCTACTGCCAGTCATTTAAGAGCACACACCTGATACGGGCAATGATCTGGCTATTCAGAGCAGACCTTTGAGCATTGAAATCCAGGGTTTTCACAGAAGCCCATCAGAATTAGGTGCCTAAGTCCTTCTGCTATCAGTGGGAGATGGGTATGTCCTTCCTTTAAATATTCAGCTTAGCAGAATACCTGAGTAACTCTAATTAAATATTTAAATGAGAGCAGCATTCCCTCTGAGTGCCTAGGCAGCACTTTTCTAGCAAGAGGCACAGATTGCCTCTAGACACAGACCTACAGCCTGAACCAGCCCCTGATAATGCCCACTTCAGTCCTCTGCTCATGCTGGAGCTGAAGGACTGAAGATGCTCACCACGTCAGCCAGGCTCAGGATGGTTTCTGTTTGCTGTGCTGATGTGTGAAGTGACTCCTGGTTCCCCAGCAGTAAAGCTGCACGTTTCTCAAAGGTGAAGTGTTCACCCAGACACTGATGTTCCAGCATAGGTGCTGTGGTGTCCCTGACTGCAGAACCACTGGGAATATTTGCAACGTGTTGATTTCCGCCTCCCTTCACTTCTGTCCTCCCATGGGCAGTGTGCATGGACTGGTGCTGTGGGTGTCAGCCAGGCAAGAGTTAAAGGCAGCTGTCTTACCTTTGAAAGCAGAGTGGGAGACATGGAGCTCAGATCTTGAGAAGGATTCTGTTTTCTTGCTGGCAGCACAGCCTGCTCCAATTAGAACACAAGGGCTGAAACAAGGCCTGGACTCTGTCTGTCCCCTGCTGTGGTGGTGGCACTGTCACTGCTTTTTGTGGTAAGTAGGGCAATTTCAGTGCCAGTCACCTCTCTGAATGCAGCCTTGCAAAGACATGTGCAAAGTCATTGATTTTTCTTTAGCCCCAGCGTGTTTTCCCTCCGTGACATCATGGAGCTGGCAGGACAGCCCTGCCTGCAGAGGATTTGCTTCCACTTGGGCTCCAGCCAGGCAAGACAGGAATCCTAAGTGTTTGCTCCTTTATGGCTGATCTGGAGCAGAGCTTGGTGCTTTATTCTCCAGTTCAGTCTCTCAGCACAGGATGGCTCTGGGGAGTTGCTGGCTATTTTTCCCTCTTGTGTCAGTTTACCGAGGGCAGGCATAGGAGGAATGAAAGGATCTTCATCACGTGGGTATGATGGCCATGTCTTGAAGGCCTGGCAAAGGCTGTTGCACAGGGCAGTGCAGACACCCAAGCAGTAGAGGCAGAAGCAGTACCTGGGATGCTAAAGTGTCTGTCACCAAAGTGTCCTCATGCAGTTCTGGTGGGCCAGGAATCAAGGTGAGGGGGTTGAAGGGAGGTAAGGTCACAGTAGAAGTGAGAAACAGGCTTGGGAACTCAGTCAAATTCCCAAATGGCAAGGCTCCCCAGGGTCTTCCTGTGCTGCTTCTGTGTTCAGGAACTTTTCAGTCCAATAATAATGTGTCTGTAGGTGACAGCCCCTGATGAGACCCTCTGACAGACTTGTTAAGGCCATGCCTGGAAGCCATGTACAAATCCAACCTCCCTTGGTGATAGGGTGTGCATCAGGGATTTGTACTGAAGGATTTCTGGCTCCAAAGACTTCTGGAGGGTGCCAGGAGCTTATTGTTGAGGAGAAACCACAGCCTGACCTGAAATTCCTGCACAGGAATCACTTGTTGCCCCACTAAGTAGGCAGGACCCTGCTGAGGTCCTGTGCTGTGTTACACAGTCATCCAATGCATCTTCGAAAATGAAGACTTCTGGTTGCTCTCAGGGGATGAAGCCCAGCCTGCCCCAGCCTCCTGGCTCTGCTTCTTTCCCCGTTGAGAGACCTATGCCCAGATATGCCATCAAATTCCTGCATGGCTTGTGGTTCCCAGCTTGGGAATTCAGCATCTAGAATGGAACAAGCAGCTTATTTGAAATCCCTACACACCACTCTGTAATTAAGAATAAGAGAGAGATTTGCTATTAATTAGCTTTCATTGACCCACTTTTGACCCTCCAAAAGCCGTTGCAGTGCACTAGGTCTCTGTCAGCCTCCGCTCTGGGGAGAGATTAATCTTCATTACTGTTTTGCATTAGCCTGGCTCTCTTCGTTAGTTTCTCATTAACGTTCTGGTGGGGTGGTGCTGCCAGTGGAGAAGTGACATTCACACAGAACATTGTTAGGAACTGAAACCGTTCCCTAAGGCACAGTAGTGGCCCAGGGCACTGGTGCCATACATTGTGGCCAGGCCTTGGCCATTTCAGGTGGCCCGGTAGCAGCAAGTGATGGCCATGGATTGCACAGGAGGTCATGTTAATAAACCATGGGGGACTTGTTCCTCTCCTCACCCAGACTGGTGCTTCCCTTGTCTCATCCACATCTTGCTTCAAGTCTCCAGAGCTGCTGGGTCCTGCTATGGCTGAGCTCACACTCTCCCATCATGGAGCAGCCCCTGCTAGCTCCAGGGAAGGATGCAGCTGTAGCACCGGGGAATAACTGAGGTACAAGCCCAGCTTTCCTGTTAAACAGGATACAACCCTGTGGCTTTCCATCTGGGAGGGGAGGGATCCAGTGGGAGTTCCCTCACAGATATTTTACCAAAGTAAGGAGTGAGTGGAGACCATCCAGCCTTAAACATAAATTCCAGCTGATGTGTACCAAAAGAAAGATCAGCACCAAGAATTCATACTGTTTCGTTGCTTTGTGACCTCCCTGTGGCATCTAAATGGTGAGAAGGGCTTTAGTTAGCTTCCCTTTACCACACTGGTATGGTATTGCAGAAGTTTGCTTGGCCGCTGTCTGTGTTGTGGTCCTGCCATGAGAACAACACAGCTAGCAAGGAATAATGGGATGGTGCTTGTTGTGAGTCCCAGCCACAGGTCACAGAGAGCTGCTGCTCCCCTCAAGGAGCGACCCTCACAGCCCATTCTGTGAGGGATAAAATGAATCATTTACGGGGAATTGGTGAGCGAATCAATAGGCAAGTCAAGAGGCCAGCTCTCCTGGCTGCCGGGGCTGTCTGGTGTACTCAGCTCTGCACTTTGGGGAGCAGAGCACATTGCTGGTGTCACCTGGAAGTGGTAGAAGTGCAGCCTGTTGTTCTCTTACAGCTACTTCAGAATGCCAGGAATCATTGTCTAGGAGTGATTCATTTCTGTACAAGTGCTGCAAATGAGATATGTATCAGGGTCACAGCAGTCTGTTGCAACATTACACTGAGTTTCATTGAATACCAAGGTCCTGGATCAAGGAAATCTCTTTTCAGTCTCTTTTCAGCAGCACATTGCCGTTCCTGAAACAACCTGGTAAATGTAGTCCTTGAAGCTTCTGAAATTCAAAGGGAAATAGAGAAACAAAAACATATGTTGGAAAAAGAAACCATTGCTTTTAGATTCTTGCGTATGCATTGGGAATATTTGGGATTGTTACTGATATTGCAGAGGCTGCCATGCAAATTTCGGAATGGGTTGCAAGTGTCAGTAGCTGGCTAAATTAGGAAACACGAGGTAGAATAGAATAGATTATTTCATTTGGAAGGGGCCTGCAATGATTGTGTAGTCCAGCAGCCTGACTGATTCAGGGCTGACCAAAAGTTAAAGTGTGTTGTTACATGCATTGTCCAAATGCCTCTTAAACTCTGACAGCCTTGGGGAATTAATTGTCTGCTGGGAATCCTGTTCCAGTATTTGACCATTCTCTCAGTCAAGAAATGCTGCTCAATGTCCAGTCTAAACCTCCCCAGTGCAGCTTTGAACCATTCCCACATGTCCTAGCACTGAATACCAGGGAGATCAGCACGTTCCTCTCCCTTTCCTCTGGAAGCTGCAGGGACCATGAGGTCACCCCTTATCCTCTTTTTCTCCAAATTGGACAGAACCATAGTCCTGAGCTGCTCCTCACAGGACATTCCTTCAGCCCTTTCACCAGCTTTGTTGCCCTTCTCTGGATGTATTAAGGATCTGCACGATTCTTCTTAAATTGTGGGGCCCAGAACTTCACACAGTAGAAGATCTGTCCACCCAATGGCTTTGGGATGTGGTGGCCCAGTACCTTAGACTGGACCAGAAAAGAGAACCCCTATGCTTTTCATGGGATCAGGCAGAGCTGTGAGGTGGAGCCGAGGATCTGTGTGGGTAGAAAGTGTGAGTGGGTCCTTTGTCACCTTTGTCACCCAGGGCTGTGGCACCAGGCACAGGAAAGTGCTTGGTTTTGGGACTTTTTGTTTTTGGCAGCAAGGGCAGCCTGGTCAGCACCCCAGGCTAAGTACTCAAACACAGGCCCATTTCCATTCAGGGACCAGAATGAAGTTAAGCTGCAGGTTGCCCACGGATCTTGTTTATGTGCTTGGGAATATAAGAGTCCTCAAAATACAGGTGATCCCTTCTCAAAGCTTGGGTAATGTGAGAAATCTGGGAAGGAACTGGATATGATGCTTTAAATGTGTCTCAGTGTCACTGACCATAATTTGCTTCTGGTGGAACAAGAGCCTGGAAAGCCAGGAAGAAGCAAGTTGTGGGGGAAATGTAGGAACTCTTAGGTCAGCTGGCCTGAGAAAGTTCAAAAATACAACAAGTGCCTGTGTAAATGTGGGACATGTTACCTGTGAGGGCACCTGGATGGAACCATATCAGTTTCCTCCTTTCTACACCTACCCGGAGTGCCCCGGGGCTTTGCAGCTGCTTTGTAAAGTGGTTGTTGGTGCAGGTACTTGGGACTTTTCAGGGTGTGCAAACACAATCTTCAGATCTGTTGCTTGGATTCAAAGTTTCGATGTTTGGACACATCAGGTATGTGGTATGTTCCTAATCTCCAAGTGGATGAGGGTAGCTCTGATGATCAGGTTGGAGAGGTAAATACTCACCACTACATATTTCACTATTACTTTGAACAAAGGGCTGAAAAATGTGATCCATTGTCTCAGCAAACATTCCCGCCAGGGAACATATTTGCTAGATTGTTGGCGAAAGCAAGATCTGAGGGGATGTGAACTCACTCCAAGGTAATTTTGTTTACAGAGTTCAAATACACGATTGCAAATAATTTTGCTTTCTGCTCTCCGTGCCCCTGTGGAAGCTGTGCACTGGGAAGGAGTTTCCTGCCAGACTCAAAGAAAACTTAATTTCTGCCTTAGCACGAGCTGAAGGTCTGGACTTACTCAAACTGGGGTTGGGAAGACCTATGGAAAATGGAGCTTTTCCAGGGGTAGTGTGCTGCCCAGGACTCGTAATTGTAGCTTGAAGGCGTGAAGCAGTGCAGCACCACGGGAACAGCAGCTGACCAGAGGTTCCCCCAGAACACCCACTGAGAGCTGCAGCAGTATTTCAGACTACCAGTGAGAGTATTCTTCATCAAACACGGCCAATTTCAGTCATCATTTTCCCATTAAAAGGGGACCTTCACCCTAATTGGGTAACAGTTGCAACATTAAAAAAAAAAAAAAAAAAAAAATCCCTCCACCAGATGCAATACACAGCTGGAAACACACAACTTTCTACCAGGGGTAGAAACAGCACTGCAGAGGAGCAGCTGGAACAAGGACTTGTCAGGTGGGGGGTGTTGAGATCCAGGATGTTGCTATGGAAGGAGAACTGCTGCATCTCCTGGCTGCAGCAGCTGAAGATGAGGTAAATGCAGCGTGTGTCAGAAATGTCTAGACAAGGTGGAAAGCTTATTACAAGTATTGGGGAGGTAAAAAAGGAAAAAAAAAAAAAAAGGAAGAAGAAAGAAGAGAAACAAAGAGCCAGTAGATTGCATGATTATACGCTGCCTAAAGGAGACAGGTTGAGATTATATAATTCTCCGGGGAAACTCTACTTGAAACAATTATGTGTTCAATTGGGTGCACTATGTTAGGGTTTTTAAATTAAAGAAAAAAAAAAAGAGGCTGAATGCTTAAGAAAGTGTGGAGGAGGTAGTGAAGTGCTGAGCCGAAAATCTTTTTTTAAATCTTTATATGTACTGCATAGTGGGGGAGAAAGAGACAGCAGAGAAAAGGATGCATTTGACACACGTCAGAGATATCAACAGCTCCAGTGACAATTTTAAGGAAATTAAATGGAAATTAAAGGGAAGCATTTTAGAGCAGAAGTCCCAAAAGCACTTAAAAATATGGAACATCAGAAAAGCTCAGCATCTGCCAGCAGTGGGGGATCAGCTCCTTTCACGGCCGGCACGCAAAGCTCAGCGGGCCAAGCCTGAGTCAGCTCCGAGACACCAGGGTACAGCCTGATGCACATCAAAAGCTGTGCCAGAGTGCAGGAGAACTTCCAGGGCAGACAGCTCCTTCCAGCAGGGAAAAGCTCTGAAATCCCAGCATACTATAGAAAAAAAGGGGAAGAATTGGGACACCTTGACTTCCTTATTTCAGTTTCTCATGGTCTTGCAAAGCCGTGTAATACGGTGCTGGGTGTGCCCAGCGGTCTTCCACCAGAACTCAGCTGTCACTTGGCTGTCACCCCTTGGCCATGGCACTGTGGCCTCTTCTTGTCCAGAGCAGTACTTTCTTTCATTTCTCTGCCTCACTCGTTTCAGTCTCTGCCCCTCTCATGGGTATTTTCATCCTTCTCAGTTCTGCCACGCCAGTGACAGAGGCAGGTGGGATATGACACCTTTGGACTCCCACTGTGCACATGATCCCAAAAATCAGGGAGCCCCTGTAGCCTGACACAGAGAGGATATGCAGAGATGCACACCGGCATCTAAGCAGGAGAACAATGAGGGTGTTCTGTAAGAAAGCTGAGGGAAAGGCACCAGTGTGTTTTCACTTCCTCAGAAACACATCCCAAAAAAACCCCCACAAGAGGGTGAGTCATCCATAGACGATATTGGCCTCTCTGAGTTGCAGCTGCTAGTTTTAATTACATAATTTTAATTTAGCAATAAAATAAAAGAAGGAAGGAAGGAGTGGATAGGATGCATATCATTGTCTCTCTACAGGACTCTCCCTTTTCCAGCACGGATGCAGGAGATTGGCTGTTGGATCTGAGGTCTTTAAGCTGGTCATGCACATGTGAAGTTTGTTCAAACATATCTGCAGGCTTCAAGTACAGCTTTGTGGGATCATATAAGATCATATATTTGGTGAAAAAATAATCAATATTCTCTCTTTTTAAATAAGAGCTTTAACCTTAGCCAGTATCCTTCTGCTGAAGGCAATACAAAACTGGGAGGAGTGGCTGATACATCAGACAGTCGTGCTGTCATCCAGAGGGACCTGGACAGGCTGGAGAAACGGGCCAACAGGAGCCTGGTGCAGTTCAGCAAGGGGAAGTGCAAAGTCCTGTCCTTGGGGAGGAAAAACCCCGGGCACTGGTACAGGTTGGGCACTTCCCAGCTGCAGCAGCAGCTGTGCAGAGGAAGGACTTGGGGCCCTGACAGCCACCAGGCTGTCCAGAGTGCCCTCATGGCAGAGAAAACACCTGACACTGTGGGCTGCTTTAGGCAGAGCAGTGCCAGCAGGGGAGGAGGTGAACCTTCCCCTCCACGCAGCACTGGCGAGACACATCTGAGCTGCTGTGTCCAGTGCTGGCCTCCCAGTGTACAGGAGATGTGGACACACAGGAATGAGTTAAAGGCAGGGTCAGGATTAAGGTGTTGGAGCGTTTAGTGTGTGAGGAGAGGCTGAGAGGGCTCGGGTTGTTCAGCCCAGAAAAGGGAAGGCTCTAAGGGGGATCCTCTCAATGGACACAAACTGAAATGCTGGAAATTGTATTTAAATATAAGAAAAACCTCACTGAAAGGGTGGCCAGACATGGGGGCAGGTTGTCCAGAGCAGTAGTAGTGTCTCTACCCTTGGAGATATTCACAACCCAACTGGACACAATCCTGAGCCACCTACCTTCTGTGACCCTGATCTGAGCAGGACGTTTGTGCTGGATCATCTAGAGAGCACCCTTCTCATCTCTGTGATTCTGGGACTTTGTTCCTGGTTGTCACCACCAAATTCAGATGTCAACGAGTCAAGATGATCTAGCGAAGAATTGAAACGATTCTGTGTTTAACATGAAACTTCCACTGGGCTGGGGTGGATTAGCTGAGTCAGATCACCAGTCTGTCCACTGGACAATCACTCTTCCATTTCTGCCAGGTTCCCTGGGCTGGTTGGGACTAAAACGGTACCTCAGCTAGTGGGTGAGAATGGAAACCACCCTTGAATGACCCTGTGTCTGGAATGCATTTCTGCACGAATTTCCCTGGGCTGTTCTCTTGTGTCATTGAAGCTGCTCCTGTACTTCGCATGTGATATTGGACCAGGTTCTGCTCTTTCTCTTTACTGATGTACACAGTGAATCAGAATGGCAACCTCTCACCCTCCTGGGGTTTTGTTTGTAGATTTAGACTTTTAATTTCCATCTGAAGGTATCTAAATATTTCGACTGCAGCACAGGGAAATGCTGGTACCCTCACAATCAGGGTGTAAAGTCAGGGTGTAAAAAGGTGCCAGAACTACCTTGCTGTCTGACCTACTGCTGTTATTTCTGATGGCACTAACAGAGCTGTCAGAGAAAACCAGAGCGAGGGGAAAAGGCATTGTTCAGTCTAGAAAGAAAATGGTGATGGCCAGAGATGGTGGGACAGGAGTGACTGAGGTTCCTCCAGCACAACACCTCCTGGCCTGCTCTGCTGCCTCGCTTGCCACCTTGGTGGGGTGTCAGGCAGGACCTGGACATTAATGAACACAAGGAGGCTTGAATGTGGCAACTGTTAATTGCAGACAACTGTGGGAGTGATGATGCCAAGATTGTCACTGTAATGCCAAAAAGATCCAACTGGAGTGCTTAAAATTCAGTCATGTAGGATTGTATTTAGAACCTGTTCTCACCTCTCACGGTGGCTCTACGCAAATCCTGCTGGATTATCATCACTCTTCAAAGCCAAGGACACATCTGAAGTTCCTAAATTTGGGTAGAATTTTAGACTTTTTTTTTTCTCCAAGCACCAGTTGTCTCTGGCTGATTTTTTTGTGTGCTGGGGTCCCATCTTGTTGGGAGGTGGGCACATGAGGGTGTTGGAGATCCTCTGCAGTGTGCCCAGACTGCCAAGTGCTGAATGGCCTTGCAGGTCACACCATCTCTGCCTGGCAGAGACAACTTCTTCTGCCACCAAACATGGCTGGGGAAAGCTCTGTCTCCTCTGTCTTGTGCTTTGAAATGTCTGAGCAGGGCAACACTGATTCCAGCAAAGGCTGTTCCCTCGGATGGGAGTAAATCAGTGCACAGAAATCCCTCCCTTCCAGCTGACACCATGTTCCATGTTTTTATAGTTCTGTTGGCCTCAGTGTTTTATGTATAGCCTCTGAATAATATTTGCAAAAGGTAGAATTGCACCAATTATCTCTTCCCCCAAAGTGTTTCCCTGCTTCTGTGGGAGCTGATGCCGGGCTGTAGAAGACAAGGGGAAAACCTGGCCCAAGGATTTCATCAGTTAATCCTCTGATGACTTGAAGGGAAATATGAAGTGGTGCCAAGACTTGGGGTCAGAATGAAGCTTGAGCGATGAGTCGAGCTCTTTCCTGAATGAACTCATGGCTTCCTTAGTCTGCCCTGTGATAAACCTGCTCATGAGTCCAAGTGCTTTAAACATTGCTCAAGAGGAGGCAATGCTGCAGAGGTGTGTCCAATACACACAGCACATCCATGGGGTGGATGCAAAGGTGCTCAGGGAATGCCAGGCTCCTCCCAGAGTAGCCACAGGCCATGAGAAGAGTCCTTGTCCTCGCTCAAGGAGTGAGTTGTTACTGGAGGAGGAGATCAAGGAGTGAGTTGTTACGGGAGGAGGAGACCATGAAGGGTTTGCGGGGGTTAAACATGGAATGGAAGTCAGGGCTGGCCCCACCAAATTAAGTGCTGTCTCTGAGATAAGCAGCTGTCAAACCTCTCTCTCAATCGTGCCATCCAGGAACAATATGTTGGGGTTTTCCCCCATTATTTTAGCCAGAGTCACCCTTGATTTTCCATCAGGTCACATTACATTGGCAGTCAAAGGGTGCTGCAAGTATCTGGAGCCACAGCCTGCAAACCTGCCCCTGCCAGGACCATCCTGCTCTGAGGCATCCAGGGTCTCCCCGGAACCTCCTGGTGGCTGCTCATGGACAGGAGGGGATCACATAAGGGCCTAGTTTTGGCATAGCTTTCAACCCTTTAGGTGCAAAAAGTACCAAAAAAGTACTTAAAATGTACATAAAGGTACTTAAAAGAGGGTTGAGAGCCACATTTTCTATTTTGTGGAGAATTTGTAGAGGTCTGGGTTTTTTTGGTTTTTGTTTTGGTTTTTTTTCTTCAAAGCAAAACAACCCCCCAGGGTTGGATTTCTGGTGAAGGGCACTGCAAAAATAATAGAGGCCATCAAAACACAGCCCTCATTTTAATTGCGTTTTTTCCTAGAAAACTGTCAAAAGTAAACACTTTAAATGTATCTTTAAAGTACAAAAATGCAGGTTTTGTGCAAGGGTACTCCACTGGTTTCCAGTTTTCCAGCTGAGAATGTAAAAATCATCTTTATCCAAGATTCTGGTGGTTGACCTTGTCCTGCCCAAGCAGGTGGGTTTGGTCAGGCTTTGAGGAAATGAACCTTGCTAAAGGAAATCTCTGCCTCAGCACCATTTGGGCCATTGGGTTTATCTTGCAAAGCCTTGCTCTAACTCCAGCTTCCTGGGCTTGTCCCACACCCTTCAGCTGGGGTGGGGGGCTGATGTTGGGTGCTGCTTATTAAGGTGAAGGAGTCCAGGGATGTGTAGTTTGAGTTAACTCTGAAAGGGACAGGAGGCTGAGTGATCAGCAAGGCAAGGGGAAATTTGGCAAGGTGCCTCCAGCGAGATTGGGAACAGCCAGGGCACCCCTGGCAGAGTGAAATATTGGCCGAGTTTGTTCCCAAGGGAAAATGGTTGTGCACAGAGTCCTTGCTGTGGCCTGGGGACAGGCTCATGACATCAGTATTCTGGAAGGGGATGAAGCAGGAGGTGGGAGTTGGAGTTGCTCTGTGCTCATCCCTACACGTTTGTGGGCTCATAAGGAAACATGCAGAACTGCACAGGGCCAAATTGTCCATCAGCCAGGGGAACGATGCCTTTGCTGTTACTTTGGCCATGGGTACAGAGCTGTGGCTGGAGTAGAGCCGCTTCCTCGACTCTACTCAGCTCCTGAAAATGGTGTGCAAGTGGCTTTGGTCTGCCAGAACTCCCTGAGATTCCCTGATTCCTGTACCTCGTGCTCAGGGTAAGAGCACAGTCACTGGGAAGCAGAGGATGTGGCTCTGGGTGGGTTCCTGTTTCTTTGGGTGTTTCAGATGCTCTGTCTGATGGCACAAGGTGGTCCTGAGCACCCCAGATGGGGGAGGAGCACTGTGTCAATGAGGGCTCTCCAGTGCAGGTGCTCTCCACTGCCGCTGGCTCTCCCTTAGGAGCGGCAGGGGATGATGCTGAGTGTGAGGAACAAGCCTTTAACTCGCTGACACACATTTTGGCTCGAGCAGTGTCTCGGTGTGACACGTTTTATTGCTTTAGTGGCCTGTGGCTGCTCAGCAGAGCAGAAGGCTGCTGGGTGTTTTGTTCTGCTGCATTACCCTGAGTCCCTGAAGGACCTTGCCCAGGCTGGGCATCCCCCAGCAGTGGAGCTTGCCTGGGGCTGGGAGCTGCTGGAGAGCAGGGCAGGGAGCTGTGTGCTGGCAGGAGTGGCCATCAGTAGCCAGCTTCCTGTGGCCACCTCCTGGAGGCTCAGAAAAAGGGGCAGGGGGATGGTCTGGTATTTGATGGGAGCAAACACAAAATTTTACCAAGCTGTTTCTTGGCTTTCCCGCCCATGAGGGGTCAGAGGGATATTGAAACTTCAAAACAGTGAGGCAGTGTGCAGGTGGGCTGAATTGGAGGGCTCGTGTGCACACATGCAAATCAACCCCTGTGGAAGTGGCTACAGGACCTGAATCTGAGAATTCGTTGTTTAATTTGTATTTCTGCACATAAGTAGATCTTTCTATATTTGATGGGAGGAAACGAACTCCAGTGTGAACACAAGAGAATCCCATATGGCTGATCTGGAAAGAAAATGTGGAATATTAAGTTATCTTTAGCGTCTCTGGTGCTGTATTTGTACTCTCTGTCCTCTGGAAGTATAGAGGAGACAGTGCAATACCTCCAGTGCAACCCCCCCACAGCAAACCCAACACTAACAGCAAAACAAAACAAAAAAACCCAACAAAACGAAATAAGCACACTTAAAGAATAAAACTCTTAGGTGTATGGGCCAATCTGGAAGTGTTGAGGCAGTGACAAAGCACTGAGTTGCCAGCTGAGGGGGCAGATGACTTTGACCCTTCTCTCTTCTCCCAAATGAATCTTTCTGAAACACTGAGGACCTTTATAGCTGTAAATACTCATCCCTCGCAGCTGGCCTTGCATGTCACTGGAAGGAAAATACTACAGCTTTTTAGTGGGTTGATCCACTTGGTGCTGGTTTCTCATGGAGAACGAAGGAATTCTTTCCAAACCTCGAAATGTCAGTCTTCATGGCTGGCCAAGGATCCAGAGCTAAGTGATAAACGGGACATATTTCTGTCTTGCAGTGTTTTTTCCTAATGCTGGAAATAGTTTTATGGGGTTTGATTTGAGTTTTTTTGTTTGTTTTTAAGGACCAAAATGCTCAAATCCAAATTTGGGAACAGGTTTAGTCAAGAAGTGGTATTGGTGGCTAGTGGAAATACCAGCCAGAAGAAACTGGTTTCTTGTTTTCAAAGTGATTGTTTTGCTTCTGCCATTGGTTTTCTTAAATTGGTGTCTTTGTGGAACCCACTTTGCCTTTTGGACAGCAGAAGGCACCTTGGGTAGCTGAACTGCACAAGAAGCCAATGTCATTGGGTTACAGACGGGTCTGGAAGCTTTAGAGAAGAAATGCAGCCTCCTGCATCCATAGGTTTAATTGTTTGGGCTTTTTCTGCTCCCCAAATACACTCCCTATTCCTACAGCAAGTCAGCGAGAGCAGAAAGTGTTGGTGTTCTCTGCACCATCTCTGCAAGATTGGTGTTCTCTGCAGCTGGGTTTCACTGCATCTCTTTAGCTCTGCTGAGATGTCTGAGCTTTGTGGCCCAAACCTCTGGGAGGTGAAGGGCAGCAGGAAATGCTGGTGTGCACGGATCCAGCTGGAATCTGCTGCACGGGCTATGGATGCTCAGCAGTGTCAGCAGCACTGTGCTGCTAATGCAGGGTGACGTCCCGGGGGCTGGCAGGAGCTGGTTGGAATGGTGAGGGTGGATATCGGTGTCCTGGCTGCAGAGGAATCCGGCTTGTCTGCCCACTGGTCACAGGATGGGAAGGATCAATTCCTGAGATGCTCTGTAGGGATGGAGGGAAGTCAGATCTGGAGTGGTTTAAGCTGCCTTTTTTCTCCCTCTCTGTAAGCCTATTAAATGTCACACTGTGCAAGCAAAGACTTGCTGAGGAGGAGAGGTTATTAAAACACATTTCAAAAATAGTTGAAAATTGAGCATATTTGGAATTTAATGAACAAATTCCTAGGATCTGATGCCTCTTCAAGCTTGGATGGAAGAACACAGCCATCCCATTCACCCACCAGTGGGGTGGGTCCAGCTGTTCCAGGGTACCACCAGACCCTTGCCATAGATGTGTCCTCTCCTGGGTCCCACAGAGCTGCACCAGAGCCAAGCTGTGGTCAGTGTGGGTGCTGCTTCTTGGGGGCAGAGCCAAAGTTGAAAGACAAAGTTCTTAACAGTGAAAAATCAGAATATATTTCTCCACAAAAGCACTTTGCTTAATAATCCTGGCTACCTTGTTTTGAGGAGGGGAACAGCATGATTTTGGGGCTGTGTGGGCTGGGGAGCAGGGACAGTGCAGCTGCAGGGTGAAGCTCAGCCTCTCCCTCCTCACCTGTCTGGAGTTCACCTCTTATTTCTCCTGAAACTCACCGAGAAGGGCCCTTGTTCCCTGTGATCCTCACATCTCCCACTCAGGGGTTTGAAGAACACTCCTCCTCCTCTCCAGCAGGATGGGTCCTGCCAGACTGACCTCACTTGAAACCACTTCACTGCTCGCCAAGGCCGTGGCAGCCCGTGGGGTCGCCTCACCTTCTCTTGAACTTCGTACGCCTGGGTGACTTTTTCGGGAAGGATTCGAGCTTGTTGTCTGAGACAAGTGCTGAGCTGAATGAGTTAACAGGCTGCTCTAGCTCATGTCAGACATGTCCTTCTGCTTTGTCTGTGAGGACACTGAGGGCTGGCTTACCACCATCAGCTGCTTTCTTCCTGTGTTTTTCTGCAGTCTTGCTCTTCTGTGCCAGCTTAGGTTTAAACACCTGGTGCTGAAAGTCATGTGGAAATGTGTTTCCCATCCAGACTGTCAGCTTTATGGTGTTTGTCTTAAATGTCCTTTAACATCTTCTGTTCAGACTTCAGCCTGAGGTAGTATCTGTAACTCAAATTTATTCCCACAGAATTACTTGGTGCTGATATTTTGATCATTAACCTTTTTATTTGAAAGCCTTAGCAGTGTGGTAGCTCAGCTCCCTGGTATCTCCCTGACTGGTCTCTGTGCTCCCACCGGGGGCTCAGCTCAGCTCAGTGTGCTCCCAGGTCTCCAAGAACTGGAGTGGAGCACTCCACTGCCACGCTGATCCAAGCACTTGGCAGAGACACAGCCTGCTTCTAAAATTGTCTCCAAGATAGTTTTCCATGGATTTGCATCTCCCAGACAGCCCAGCCGGGTGGTATTTTATATGGTGTCATTGTTTGTTTAGCTAATGAGGTAGGGAAAAACAAAGAGCTGGGATCCTTGGCTCTCTGGAACAGCTGTCAACAAGCAGCCCCAAGAGGGCAGATGAGCAGGGGCTGAGCAGCCAGGACACTGAACCGGGGCTCTGAGGGATGGTTTTGATTCCTGGCTCAACACAGTCATGGATGAAATGCAAAAAAAGGATGCCTCAGCCCAAAAAGAGGAGGGAGATGCTGGGAACTGTGTGCTTCTGCTGGTTCTCTCCCAGGGAGCAGCTGCTGCTGCAGGCCAGATTTTGTCTGCCACTGCCCACCTGCAAAGAAGGTGACCCCTTCTGCAAACATTCCCAGAGTCTTCCTTCTGGAAGAACTTGCCCACAGAAGGGTGGATTCCCTCCCTCATGCCTTGTGCCCTGCCATGTAATCTGGGCCATTCCTTTAGCTGTTTTTATCTGATGCTGAGGAGCCTGGAGGAAAACCTCTGCCCAGAGGAGCTCTGCTGGAGAGCAGAAAGCACAAGGAAAGCAATAAATTGTCTTCCTGCATCCCCCCTCTAGTTTGCCATTTTGACTTCAGACGCAAGCTGCCATCGTTTCCACATGGAGCAGCCACATGAAAAGCACCACTAAACAGTTCTCTGAGTTTCTCAACAAGAAACACAGCAGCTAAATATATTTAATCTGTGTGTATTGTTCATCTTGGCTTTAATTTCCTGTTCTCAGAAGGTTGAGGAATTTAAATCCATGAATCATTACTGAAGCTGTTAATGCTTGGAGCCTTTTTCAGAAACGGAGATAAAGGAACTGATATTAATACCAGCTTAGCACAAATTCAGCCAGAACAACTCTGTGAGAAGTTCCTGCCATCCCAGAGATACCTCTTGGTTTCTAACCATGACAAAAACTGCTAAGAAGTGAGTAGGTGGATGAGATCATTCTCCCCCAGGTAAACAGGATGCATCAATTTTAAAATGTCTCTCTGGCAGGTTACAGGCTGCATCATCCCCATCTGGAGACCTCCAGAGCACTGTACTCTTCCTCTGTTTCTAAAATTGCAGCATCTATTGAAGCAGGGAGTTTTTCAGAGTGCAGTCATGAGACTTCTCTGGGGCTGGAGGTCATGCACTTACTCATGTTGAATAAAAGATTGGAAGAAAACTTTGCTCAGTTCCATTTCACTGGGCTGTCAGGTGGCTGCTTTTATACCTGCAGGATCCCCTCAGAGTCCTGACCTGAACAGGCTCCCAGATATGTCAGAAACAAGGTCTGGCCCTGAGACGCTTCAGTGAAGGATGGTGGCTTCCACTTCTCTGCAGATGGAACAGGATTTGTGGTAAATTAAGTTATTCATCCTCTTTCAAGAGCCTGGTTTGGCTGGAAGACCATGCCAGACTTCCTTTGAATCCTCTGGGATTGAATTCTGAAGATCAAAACAGGAAGTCGAGGAGAAGTCACAGAAAGGTCCTAACTAGTGATTGTAGTCAGAAGTGAAACAAAAACCACGCGGGGACTGTTTTTATGTTTTTATCTTGGCTTTAGTTCTGGAATGTCATAGAAATAGAAAATTACTCTGGTGGGAAGTGACTCCTGCAGGTCTTTTAGTCCAGTCCCCTGCTCACAGCAGGGCTGACTGCCTGGTTGATAATACTGATAGATGTGAGGGTTCAGGGGAAGCTGCCTCATTCTTTCTTGCTTGATTTGTACCCTTGGGTAGCATAGAAGCATAGAAACTCTGAGGCAGCTGCAGGAAAACGTTTGGAAGGGACACACTTCGTCCTCCTTAGCCGGCTTGCTCTAATGATTGCTCTTTTCAGGATGGAAGGGAAATGGCCTGGTTTCCAGGATCTTCCTTCCTCCACTTCCCTCAGGAAAGGGAAGGCCCTGGTGTAGAGCAGGTGGTCCTGTTTCATCTTGCTGCCTGTGCTGGGGGTGTGCTGGAGAGCTACTGCTAACCGGGCTGGGAAATCGGTTTCTGTGCATTCGTGCTGTGACCGGAATGTCCAAGGAGTGCATGGTGGGAGGAGGGATGGGGATAAGGGGCAGCAAGCACAGCAAGTGTTGTGGCAGCTCAGGTGTGCTGGCTTGGGAAGAGCCTGCATGTCCAGCCATGCTGCACCAAGTCATTCCATGTCCTAATGGTGATGCAGCTGCAGCAGGCTTGTGCCAAGTGAAGGCAGTACCCTGTTTGGGAAGAACTGCTCTCTTTGTTTATATGTTTATGAAAATAAAGGTGAACTCTAATGAGAAATGAGGACATGCTTGCAAATACATGTGCAGTTTGCCTTTCTCTCTTCTAAAACTCTGTCTTTAAAATCTTTAAAATAGAGACCTTCAAAACAAAATGCTAAGAAATGCATCCCCTGAGAGCTGCAGCTCCCAGGACCAGAAATGGTGGCTGGGTCTGAGTACCTGAGGGTGTTCCTTGTGGTCCTTTCAGCAAAGAATCTGTGAGCACAGTCTGGGCGGTTTGGATTCCCTCTGAACTCCCAGCAGAGCCCTGTGATGTGCTTGCCTCTGATGAAGGAAAAGGCCTCTGTCCCTTTCTTGCCTCTGTTCTCCATCACCAGTGAGCTCGAGTCTCTGAGGCTGTAGCCCATGGCCGTATCTCTTCCTTTCTCAGAGTGCTCTGGAGCCACTCCTGCCCCTGGAACCAGCGCACTCAGAGCCAGGAAGCATCAGGCTCCCTCGGAGCCTCTGGGGCTGTCTCTCCATCTGTTTGTTTAATGACGCGCAGAAGCCTCATCTCCAACTTCGCCCCTCAGGACAATAATCCACTCTGATGTTCAGGCCAGCCAGCTATTCTTCTGAGACCAGACTGCGGCTGTGGCACGTAGGCCACAGAAGGCTTAAAAGTCTTTTTATGAATTGCTTTATGGCTCAAAATGTTGCTCTGAGATCTGCAGGGCATGCAGAATTCTCACTGGATTTTGCCTGTTTGTTTTCTGCTGAAGGAAGGGATGCACCTCAAAATCCAGATAGGCTGATTCCTGAAATCACTGAGTGAGAGTGGCAAAGCTTTAGGGAAGAGAGACTTCAGTGAAGTGCTGGTTTCAAAATCCTCCTTTGCTTTAATTGCTTGGCTTCCATGGCCTTAGTGTGAGAAGGTGGAATGGCTTCTATCTATACAGACGTTAATGTGTCAGGAGGGAAGAGTGGCAGGGACCCTAATCCTAAATCATATTCCCTTAGGAAAGCCCAGGTGGTACTACTCTGAGTGAAATACCCCCCAAGAAACAAAACACATCCAGGGATATGCCTTGGGTTTAGTGCCCTATTAAATAAAGGGAAACATACTCTTGGCATCAAAAAGGAAAATATTTGTCTTTCCCATAATCCATTACTGGGTCTTCCCTTTTGTTTTGGAGTGTGCAGTAATTCCAGCATGTTGTATCTCCCATCATGTGCAGTAATTCCAGCATGTTGTATCTCACATCGTGTGTCTCACACAGAACACAGTGCTTACCCAGCTGCTCTGGTTCTGTGTGTGAGCCCTTGTACAAAGAGGGGTTCTGTTCTGCCAGGTGCAATCAGGGCCCAGGGCACTGTGAGCAAGAATTTCTGAAGCAGATGATCTGACCTTAAGGTCTTTTGTAAGCTCCATGTGCTCTTGGCTCACCATGGGACCAGGAGAAGATGCTCCTGGGGCCCTAGAGAAAGAGGTCTGGGAATGGCAGGGACAGCTACTCCACCTGCTCTGCCATTGAGAAACTCACACCAGCCAAATATCCACATCTGAACATCTGCAGTGGCTGGCAAAGGCAATGCCAGGCTGGGTGAAACGCAAGCCCTGAATTACAGAGACAGATGGAGTGGGTAAGAGGGAGGCATGGGTCAGAGGGAGGCAGCAGCTGATGCGTGCAGGCGGCTTTCTCCAGGGTGAAGGAGCAGGAGCCGTTTCCTTCTCGGAGCCAGCCGCTCCCCAGCGTGGTGCCGAGCACAGCGGGCCCCGTCCATGCGAAGTCGCCAGCGGTGCATTAACAAAGCCCTAATGAAGAACAGAGCAGGGTTATCATTCACCCAGGAGCTGCAGCTCTGCCAAAAGAGCCTCGGCTGAAGGACACAGATGGGAGCACGTGTCTGCACCCACCCACCCGTGTGACTGCGGGATGTGTGCCCAGGGCACGCTGCCCTGCTTGGGTCTGGTGCCCTGAAGGCTTCCATGCAAAAGGATCTCGATTTGCTTGAGTCTCTGTTCAGTCAAGGAGCTTGATTTCAGTGAAACAAGGTCAAACCCTCCTAAAACCCAGAGCTGAGGGCAATTTTGAATGCTTGAGTTGAATCCATTGAGTGGGATCTGGGAGCTGGAACATTTTAAGATGCTTCCACTTAGGGCATCATTAATTCATGTTGAAAGTCAGGGAGACTGACGTCTATTCCCATCAAACATTTGTGAAAGAGCCTCACAGCTCTGGAGAAAGCAGGACAATGCTTGCTTGCAGTGCCTTTGGAGTGGGAAGGGCCATGGATGGGTGGGAGCCTTTCCATTTCCATAGCACAGCATCTCATGGAGTTTATCCACTGCAATCAGCTTTTCACATTCCTCCATTTACATCCTCATAAAAGCAGACCAAGGCAGTTTTCTCCATTATAAAACTCTCCCTGTGCTCCGCCTTGCTCAGAGGTGTTCAGGAAATCTGGCTCTTTCCCCTCCTCTTCCCTGCTCCCCCAAAGCGCTTTCCTTTCTCCAAAAGCAGCGTGTTGCATCTTTCCCTCGCCCCGGCAGATGGATTTGTATGATTGTGTGCGCTCAGGGTGACTGCTGCTACCTGCTATTTTAGCAGGAAGAGCCCCCGCGTGCCGGAGAGAACAAAGCCCGAGGATTCCCGAGGTCTCCATTGATGCAGAAGGCACCGAGCGGAGCGTGAAAGAGATAAGAGAGACGCAGCAAGATCCTCCTCCATCCCTCCCCCTCCCTCGCCCTCCGATTCAAGGAGCAGAGGCTGGTTTGTGAATGAGGAGCCGGAGCTCGTTCAGACGGAACAAATACCAATAAAGGAGCACAATAGCGGCTGCTCCCGAGCCGGAGCCGGCAAGGAAAAGGTAGCAGTTCTCAAGAGGGGGCTTATTTCCCGAGGAGTCATTGGTGCGTGACAGATGGAAGGAACTAATAAAATATTAGGGACTTGCAGAGCTTTGATCTTCCTGCGTTTTTTCATTTTCCCCCTTCTTCCCAAGGGTACAGGCTGTGTTATCTAAGTGAATAGAGTGGAAATCTCATTTGGAAAAGGCTACCCTGGCAGCATGGCTTGTGGAGGGAATGTCAGCAGCCCGCTCCAGCACCGTGCTCTGGTGCAGGCTGGATTTTTGCTGCAGCAGGTTTTCCTCGCCTTTGAAGCACCTGTACCCCTTCCAATTCTGTTCCCAGTGTGTCTTTCTGCTGCTTGCAGGTCTGCTGGAGCAGGAGCGGGATAAGAACAGCCATTTTGCAGCTTTGTGCTAATTTTGTGGGTTCTGGTCTATGTACACGTAAGAGTAAATGCATTTTCGGGGTCAATGTTCTTTCCTATTTCTGTTCCAACTGCTGCAGCTCACAGGGACCCAGCAGCCCTGAGCTGGGGCCCTCAGCAGCCAACAGCTTTTAATCTAATTTTCTTACTGTGACTAATCTTTAGGGTGAATATGTTTGAGTTTTGTCTCTGTGGCTGCGAAGCAGAGAAATTTGTTTTCTTTTTAGAGGAGTCGCTGTGGTAAGAGCCCGAGCCCTGGGGCTTGAATGGAGAGCACGAGTGTTGGCTGCGTGCAGAGTCAGTTCCCTGGCCAGTGAGACCCCTCCTTGATTTCAGGCTGTCTCTGCTGTTGTCAGTCTGGCTGTCTGCACAAACGGGTCAGGAAGTCACTGAGGGCTTTACTGCTGCTAAGGATTAAATGGTGATAAATTTTTTCTCTCCCCTTAACAAAGGCTGTTTGTGAGTGCCTCTCGTGAAAATGCTTCCCTGAAGTTATCTGGTCTGGCTGTTCAGAATTACTTCTTTCCTGAGCCTCTGCCTTGGTCCTCTCGCCCTCACTTGCCTCCTCTGAGCAGCTGTCCCTGCTCCACATCTCCATGGCAGTTCTGTCACCGTCATCCCTCGATGCTGCACAGGCAGCCAGTCCTCACCTTGGCCCTGATGGATCTCCCAGGCTTGGCAGCACCAGCCCCTCCTGCCTTGGCCCCTCCTGCCAGCTGAGGTATAGCCCCCCCTCCACAGTGAATCCAGGACTTTCTCACTGTTCACTTCTCTTAATTTTGCCAGTTCCAGCTGATGGAAATAGGTGCTCTGTTCCTGAAATGATGGAGTTAACAACACTGGGAGGGTCTTGCATCCCCAGACCCTGGAGTTTATGCCTGAGAAAAGTTTGAACTGGTGTTGAGGGCATCACTGCCCCTTGTGTTGGTGTAGCTCCAGGTTTTAATTCCTGGAACAGAGGTGGGGAAGTGAGGGCTTTGCTTTTGTAGAGGGGAAAACTCAACACCCTTATTTCAGCTTTTATTACGAGGCCTTTCTGTTCCAGTAACTGTATTTTGCTTTTTTTGTCCATGCATTTATTACATTCCTTGGCTGGTCCCATGGGCACTTAAATCACAATAGCTGGGGGGCTCTGGATTAGGGTGCAACAGTAAATCTGCAGATGTACAACCATGGACTTATTTCCAGCTGTGCTGCAGATCTTGCTTGCCTGGCTTAGTTTTAGCAGAAAGCCTCAGGTTCCTGCTTGTTTTTCACATAAGGAGTTTTCTAACTGGTTATTCCCTTGGCTGGGCAGGGTGGAGGGAAGGAAAGGAGGGACTTTGCCCCTAGGTGGGTGCAGAAGTGTGTCCACGGCCAGGAAAAGCCAGATATTAAAGGATGCAGGTGATACCCTGGGCACTGGGCGGGGAGATGCTTGTGGGAGTCAGGAGTGGTTTGTCTTTTTGGTTTGTACTGTTTAACACTGAGAAAACTGATAAATTATGAGTTAAAATGTCTCTTCTGTCCTTTGAATTTAAGAGCAAACTAGGAAGGGAGGCCTGTACAGATCGAATGCTTAAAATAATATCTTGAGGGGTTTTATTTTTTTTAAACTAGGTTTGCCAAAAACTCTTACTAAGACTTTTTGCACTGATCTTGGACAAGAAAACATTGCAAAATACCACATTCTCCTTGGATGATAACATTGTTTCCTGCCCTGCTCTAATACCAGCCCTGCCGGCCTATTGCCTCAATTCCTGGGATTGCTTTACTCAAATGTTTGTGTTCTCCCCTGGGCTGGACTTTGACACTTCCTCCTGCTTTTGGGGGCCTGGCTGAAACTGCTCCAAGGCTGCAGGCAGCACAGCGCAATGCTCACTTGCTCCTCTGGACCTAAATCTGTGCTCCCAGCTGATAATCCTGACGAGATCCCACCCCTTCACCTCCCGAGAGCCAGCTGGCACATGTAAATCCAACCAGCTGGATTTATAATTGCCACATGGAAGTGACAGGATAAGTGCCAAAGCTGCATCCCTGAGCTATCCCCCAGGAGCATCACTGAGCTCTGGAGTTCAGCTCCTCACAGATAACACAGTACCTTCTGCAGGCAGATGGGCTTTGATTTCAGAACGCCCTGGTGTGAGACTGGTGGCTCTGGTTGTGTTTGGAGCAGATGTACCTGCCTGGAGTCCTGCGTTAGCTGTTTGCCCCATCCCCCAGACAGACACCAGATTTCTTGCCTCTGTTTCCACCACAGTGATCCTTTTAGACCAACATGATCCAAAATCCACCAGGCAAGTTGCAGTAGGCTCTGTGGGAAGGGTATTTTGCTTGAAAACAAAACTGGTGGCAAACAGAAGGATGGTGAGCCTCTCTGGGAGTGCTGTGGTGGCCCTGTCATCTCTGGTGGCTTGTGGCCTTCGTCCCCATGTGGTGCCATGGCCCTCTGCCTGCGTTTCCCAGCCCTGTGTGATGCAGGAAAGCAGCATCTCCTCTCAGCAGCGTGGGCAATGACACAGCCAGAAACTGGCCTGACTACAGCCGGTGGCACGACCAAAACTGCCCCTTTCCCAGCTCCTGTGTCCCTGCAGGGGCTGGGAGGGCTTTCTCCTCCCAGGTTTCTGTCATGTGGAGCACATCAGCTCCATGTGCTGCTTACTGCCTCGGCTGCTCCAGAAACTTTTCACAGGGGGAAAGCTCTTGGCCAGGGCGAGGCTGAATTTTCCAGAATCTGTTCCCACTGGGGTTTCATTGCTTGCAATCTTTAGTGAGGTTATTTTCCTTCTCTCCCTAAGCCCAGGCCTCTGTAACCTTAATTAGCTGAACTGTGGATGTAAGCTCGCTTGATGCATGATGGTTTTGAGGGGGAAATGTAAGCACTGGAGGTGGTGAGCAGAGATGCTCAGGGACAGTGGCTTTGGTCTGCGGAAAAAAATTTAAGAATTAGTGTCTTTTTTTCCTCTCTTTCTTTTTCCTGAACCTGGATTCAAACTCAAAATTTCCTACTTCAAAACCCCACATGACAAAACGAGAACTTGCAGATCCCGCCCCACCATCCTCACTTCAAATAAAAACCTTAACTCTATTTATAACCTGTATTTAGACAAAGATTCTTATAAATACCCCAGAGTGTTCCTGGTGACTTGTTACTTTAAAAATATCAAAATAGGAATTTCAAAGCTTTCA
>VYZT01014626.1:0-34090 GCA_013400735.1 Pomatostomus ruficeps | reverse complement strand
TCAGTGTTTAACAAAGATATTTCAATGCATTTGTTGAATTATGGGTTTGTTTAAAATAGGAGATTTCTTTGCATATCTGTCCTTTCTGGCACATCCCCATCAGGTTGTGGGGACAGTTCAGTGTGAGGACTCCCAGTGTGACTCCTGACCTGGACAAAGGCAGGCCAGGTTCCTGTGTCCATTCAGAGATGGTCTCTCCACTGCTCCGTGCTCACTGGAACAACTAAGGGAAGACCCAGAGCTGCCCTGGACTCCTCCCATCTCTGTCCAGTGCAGCTGAGCCCATCCCAGGGATGTCCCTGCCCCTGCTGGAGTGGGCAGATGGCTCTCTCCAGGACTTTGCTGCCACTCAGATGGGATCAGCACCAAATTCCCCTCCTGGAGAGAGAGGAGCAAAAAGCACCAGTGTCCTCCTTGCTGAACTGGCAAGGTTCTTCCCACCCAGCCCTGCTCTCTGCATAACCCCTGCCTTTGCCTTCTGACAGTGCAGAAAGGATTAGAGCCATTCCTGTAACTGTTCCAAAATAGCAGATGTTCCCAGCAGTGGGAATCTCCTCTACCCTGTGTGGGAGCTACATCCAGTACAACCTCAGCTCTGTGTTGGTTGTACCTCCAGCCTGTAACTTGCACAAGGAAATGAAGATGGTGACAACTTAGGAGACACCCAAGTATATTTGGGTCTAAAATGAGAAATATTAGAGGGGTGATGTGTGGGCAGACATTCAACCTGGGCTGTGCAGTGTAGCCATGTTTTCCACCTCTAATTCTGAGATGCCCCGCACAAACTCAGTGTGGTTTATCCAAATCTCTGCCAGGGAGAGAAGCTGTGTCCCCTTCTGCTTTTTAAGGGGAACCAGAGTAAAATGGTTCGGTGCTGTGTCCTGCTGCCAGGACCTGGTGCCTGTGTCCTGGCAGACATGTCCCAGGGGGGACAGAGAGCCCCCGAAGTTTGACCTCTACCATCATGATTGAAAATGAAGTTGTCCTATTCAGTCATGCAAGGGTAAACCCTACAGGGGGCTGTCCCCAGGGCTGATTTTACTTCTCATGCAGGTTTTCCTGGTGTGTTTTTCTTGTGCTTCCTTCTCAAGGCTGGCAGGAACAGACACCCCTGCAGGCCAGGTGTGCACAGGTATCCATCAGTCCCAAGCCTTTTCCAGCCTGGCTGTGTTTGCTGGGCTCTCACTCAGTTTGCAGCCTCTCACCTGAGGGGTTTGGGGATGCCTGACAGCCCCAGCCATGGTGAAAACCATCTTCCCTTGGCACGTGGGCCAGCCTCTCGCCCCACACCAGGATTCACTTGGAGAGAGCGTGGTGAATCCCTGGGGTGTCTGAGATGGGCTGGGAGAGCTTTCCAGGTCTGTGTGCTCCCACTGCTGAGGTCAAACAGAAGGTGCAGAGTGGTCCTCTGCCTGCCTGCAGCCCCAGGATTGCTGACAGGCAGCTTCCTTCCCTGCTTCCTCATGCCCTGTCCCACTTTCCCCTCCCTTGCCTTGAGCAAGCCCTCCACAGCAGAGGCTTTGGGGAGCCCCCAGGAAGTGAGCAGGACAGTTTGCTGATGTATGCATGGCAGGCCTGGTTTCAGAGCAAAGAGGCAGCTGCCCTTGGATACCAGGATGCCCAGGAGATTCCATGGAACTCAGATTTCACAGAACATTCTGAGTTGGGAGACACCCACAAGGATTGTCCAGTCCAACTCCTGTGTGCAAGGCATTTACAGGGGCCAAACCCACCTGGGTGGGTGTTAGCACCATGCTCTGGGACCAATGGAGCTAATTCAGGGTCATGCGTGATAGCCAGCTGGGAAGGGAGAAACTGGTCCCAGTTGATTTACAGCAGTAGGATGCTTTGCTCTTTGAGCTTTAGGTGTGACTTCATGCATTTTTTCAGCTATATACAATATTTGGTTGGATGGAACAGTTATATAACATTTTTTCTACCTTTCCAGATACAGAGTAGGCTGTTTCTATAGGTAGTTGTTTTCTAAAATCTAAGATACGTGAGTGAAGATGCATTACACTGGTATTTATGCCTATCCTTTTCACCAGAGTGATTTCAGGGTGGTTGAACCACCATAGACCAAAATAATTGTGAGCGTCTGAAATGTCCATGGAAAGCAATTTTTTACCATCAACCATTATATCCTATATTTTGTCTGACTTCAGGAGCCTGTTTTCTGTTGTTGGTCCCTCTTATCTTTTAATCAGAGCCATGCAGTGAAAAAGAGCAAAATTATGCTTATTTCAGAATAATTGACTGTGATTAAGTAGCTGTTTCCTCTCAGTGGAAGATAACCATCTACATCTGTGTGAGAAGGTCCCCATCCTCCTCTTAAAGTTGAGGTTTGTGTTTCTATCAGTCCTCACACCAGAACCTGGTCCATCCCTGAAGGGGGTCTCTGATAGCACTCACAGTTTCAGAGCCAATGCCAGGAGATGCTGCTGCACACACAGAGAAATCTCTGCTCTAAAGCCCCTTCCACACAGGAAGAATGGCCTTTATTTGCCACAAGGAGCTGCTGTGAGAGTGGATTAGTTAATGTTTCAACAATGTTTGGAAGCATTTATAGCATTAAACTAATCTTTATATCACTCAGTAAATAGCTGTTATTTCTTTATGGCAGGCTGCATATATGGGCTGTTATGGTGATGCAGCCAAAGGGGCTTTTGATACCTTTTTCCCATTAGAAATCAGGCAAATTCACTTCTTGGGTGCTTTTGAAATTTCTGCAATCAAATCATTAGCAGCAGGAGGGGAGATAGGATGGAAAATATGAAATGCCCCATTTCTCAGAAAAATTTGGTGAGGGGGAACAAAGTGAGGCTTCAAGGGGGAGTGGAATTGCTGTAGTCAGGAGGTGCCTGGGTTCCAGCTCTGTTCCCTGTCTCCTGTTCTGTTTCAGTCACACCTTGGTAGCCAGAGTTGCGAGGGTGAATTTCAGATGCTGCAGCTGATTTCTTCTTCCTGGCAGCAGCGAACTGTTACATCCTCTCCCTGCTCCCAGCTGTGCCTTCCCATCTCCTCCCTGGCACACGTCCTGGTGCCTGGCAGGCGTTGTGCTGGGAAGGTGCACCCTGGTAACCTGCCAGACACAGGTTTGCTGTGTTTGGGGAGTTGATTCAGTGCAGGCTCTGCTGAGCACCAGAGCTGTGGCAAAGAGGATAAATGGGGGAATGTGAGAGAGGGGACCAGCTCCTTTTGGCACCGGTGACCCTTTGGAATGGTTCACTCTGTACATCTGTCGCTTATGTTAAGACCAAAGATTTGTGATGTTTATGCACCTTTTCACTTAAGGGGAAAAGTAGTTTTAGGGCAGCCAAAGCTGAAAAAGTGCAAAATGAAAAGTCGATTCATTTACTGCCAGCACCTTTGAGACAACTCATGCAGAGAGAAAGCTTCTGGATAAGGCAAAAAGTTTTGCCTTTGGATTTTGACCCTCACTCCAGGTGAGGTGGAAGAAATTCAGTTCCTTGCAGATCCTTGCAGAGTTAATGATGGAAGTGAGCAGCAAAGGCGTAGTTTTGCTGAGATCAAAATCAACCAAGTGAGCAGCTGGGATGTGGGAAAGAGGAGAGGTGGGGTGTGTTTGTGAGGCCCTACCTGGGCAGAGCTGGCACGGAGCTCCCTGAGGCTCTGGAGGAGCACAGCCTCATGGATAAATGCTCCTTGGTATTAACTCTGATGGTGAGCTCTGTCAATCCCACGTTCCTTTGGTTTCAGCAGTTTGCCATTCCTGCTCATGCAGAGGGTGCTGGATGCTGGCAGGGCCATCTGTCCAACTGCCTGAGGAGCTGGAAGCAGAGAGTAATCCCTGGTGTTGCTGGGAGCCTGGAAGAGCAGAAAAGCAAAGGGAAGCTTGATGATGGGGTCAGAACTGTTTACTTAACTTGAACCATTGTCTTGATACTTCAAGTCCACAGTTCAGTAAAAGATTCCCAAGACGATGAAAACCAAAAGCTCGAAGAATAACTATGAGGTATGAAAGGTGCTATTTCATAGTTAGTAATTCTTTAGATTGTTATAATTGTTTAAATTTGCATGCACATATATACAGCTCACAGCAGGGAGATCTCTAATCCTCCTGGACTGTGGCCCAGAACGGCTCTACTCCTTTACCTGCAGGACAAACCCTGTGGCTCCCTTGGAACCACCAGGCCTTGTCCTGCCAGCTATTGCAGACCAGACCCTCTCACAGACAAGAACTGTCACAGATCACTTCAACAGCCCAGGGTTGTTGTCTGCTTGGGGACATCTGCCACAAATACAGTGCAGGTAGGAACCTGAATGAAAGCAGAGGAACCTTGACAGAAAAATGAGATGTCACAGGATGTCCCAGAGCTGGCAGAGGTCAGTCTCTCTCTGCTGTGTCCTGTTGTTTGAGTCTGTGCCTGGCTGATAAAGAGGAGGGACACAGTGTAACTTCACTGTGCAGGACATGACAGAGCTCTTGGCTGGCCTGAAGTAAGGAGAAACTCCTCTGACTCCCAAATGAACCCAAGGAATTTGTCAATAAGCCCCCATCTGCCTTGGAAAGCAGAGTAGGAGCATCTGCTGAGAGTCCTAACTGTCCCTTTTTCCCTGCCAGATTTTCTGTGGCTGTCAGATCAGCACAGGTTTGTCATGTAAGACTTGGTGTCTGCATGTGCTGACCCTGCTCCAGATGAGTAGATGAGAACACAGTTATATTCTTGTTCTCCACAAGGGACATCTCTGTGAACCCAAATTTGTTTGAGCTGCCAAGAAAGGCACTGGATTAAGGGATTTTGAGGAAGACCTGTGTTTCTCCCTGGTGCTGAACAGGCTGGAGATGAGCAGGCTGTGATTCGGGTTGCGGCTGTTTTGCTTGGGTGTCTGCATCAGAGGAAACCATCGTCGTGTTCAGGTTTAGGTGGCTCTCCCTGAGTTTTTGTGGAAAGAAGGGAGGCAAGATATGTTCTTTAGCTGGTCCTCCAAACTGATCCATGGTCTGCTTAGGGAGCTGTGACCCTGAGATTGCTGTTCTCTTCTGCCCCAGGAGAAAGAGGTTTCTCTTTCAATAGTAAGATGCTTGTTTCCTACGCAGGATCAAATAATCCAAACCCCCACAATGCAGGTACTGTACTGCTTTTTTTCTCAGGTACAACCACTTTTTTCAGTTTTTGTTTCTAATTTTTGTACCTTCTTTCCTCTAAATCTTTCTGAAAGGTATCAAATATCTCCTTGAATGGCACATTTCTGAGCTTGATTCTTACATTTCTTGTGCACAGGATTTTCTTCTAGGCTTTGTGAAGTCCTCTTTGTTAGAATGAAATGCAGAAGAGCCAGATGGTTTGGCCGGAGTCCAGTTACCTAAGAAACATAGCACCAGCACCCTATCAGAAGCTATTTCCTCTAAAGATCACGCTCGGCCTGCTTTGTTCTAATAACCAGCTTAAAAGTCAACATTGAGCTGTCAGTACCTATTTTTTCCTCCATAATTAATCTACAAAGTTCAACCTGGAATCAATATAAATTACCTCATGGCTTTTTTTTTTTTTTAATCATTCCTCAAACAATGTTTCCCCACACAACTCCTCCTTCAGAGCTGTGTTGAATGGTGGCTCAATAATCCTGGAGGCCTTTTCCAACCTTAACGACTCTATGAATGTTAGATTTTCAATCTCATTTCATATTTGAATCAAAATTTGAGGTTTTTTTCAGCAGAAAATCCAAGGGAACATTTGGCTTGATTCAGAAGACACATTCTTGCTTCAGTTCAAATACTTTTCATGTTCTTTGTCTTTCAGATTGAATTATTCTACAATTAGAACCAGATTTTATTATCATTATTATTTATAATATGTTGTCTTAAAATATGAAGTGGGGAAAAAGTAAAACAATGTTGGGACATACATCCTTATGTCAGAGGGGGCTGTCAGAGGGACAAAGACACACTTATGGTCCCATGTGACGGGCAGAAATTTATCCCAGAGTCAGTACTCTGCATTTATCCAGAGTCGAGTTTCTTCTGACATGGAGGATATGATTTAGCAACTGCTCAGACTCTTGCTCCAAGCTGAGTGCTCTGCTATATTGACTTTTTTTGGTAGTGAGATAAGAGCTGATTTTTCTTTGTGAACAAGGCTCTGATTGTGAGCTGTAAAGCTGGGCAGAAATCTGGCCCCATCGACTTCTGCAGTGTGACCTGGTTGGTGGTTGGCAGACCCTTAACTCTCAGGCATCTTTCTCTCTTCAGAGTTCAAATGTGGCTGAGCAGGGTTTTGTGGTCCCTCTGTGATCGCTCTTGCACAATCTCCTCGTTAAAGCAGTGTATCAAAATCAGCGGGTGAAATTGGACGCTTCCTTTGCAGATGGAAAATTTACTGTCCGCTCGTGCCTTTGTGCTGAAGTTCAGATCTGGGGTTTTAAAGCCCCTCCTTCCCCTGCCTATGTGGGAGTTTCCCCTAAAGATGTGGAATGTTTACTGCATACCAAGGGCAAGACATTATGCAGACACGAGGCTCACAACACCTACAATTTCTAAACCACATGTGGCCTGTGTGGATTTCCTTGTGCTGAACTCACATGGAAACACAAACACATGTGGCATTTTTGTTGCTTTTCTAGGAAATCACGGAGCACAGCCCTGCAAAATAATACTTCCTACTGTTGGATCCACTGTGTGAGGGGGGAGGTACTGCTTTTGTGTCCTGGGCTGCTGAAGCCACATGCCAGGGTCTTGAGTCATTCACCCCCAGTGTGTGGCTTTCCAGGAAGGTAAATCCCAGTTTTAGAACCTATCTGGGATCGAAGAGTGCCGTAGGAAATAATAAAGGAAAGGTCATCGAATGTTATCAGAACTTGGGTTTTCCAATGGGGATCATGCCAGGAAATGTGTGATTAGGAATTGGAGAAACTCTGTTGTGTCAAGGCAGCTGGAATAATGCCAGCCGGATATGAAGTGGCTTCAGCCTGCTCTGAGGAAGGATGAAGTGAGCTGGCAAGGCACCAGGAGAGGGGAGGTTGGGGAAAAAGTGTGAGCAATTGATAGGTGGCATCTTGCTCTGTGTGTTCGATAACCCTGCTCCGCTCTTGGCTGCTCAGTCATTGTCTGGGGGCATGAAGGGACGAGGTGCCACTCTTGACTGCCAGGTGAATACCAGCAGATGCTGGTGTTCCTCAGAGCTTCCTGAGCTGCACTCAGGTGAATACCAGCACATGCTGGTGTTCCTCAGAGCTTCCTGAGCTGCACTCAGGTGAATACCAGCACATGCTGGTGTTCCTCAGAGCTTCCTGAGCTGCAGTCAGAGTCTCTCAGGTTGGCACCCAGCAAGGTGGTGCTGCGTGGTCCTTGGGGAAGGGGCGTAGACATGAAGACCAGGAGTGGGAGGACAGGATGTTGCTGCAGAGATGTCCTTCTGTGCTGGCACCATCAGCCTTCTGCCTTTCTGGTGAGGGAGATGTCTTCTCTTTCCCCCTTGCAATCAATACAGCTGAAAAAACCCAGCAGTTCTCAGGGAAAGCAAAAGTCCTTTACTTTCCTTGGCACAATATAGCAAGAACAAGAATGCTCAAGTCAGCATCCTACAAAGAGCGATGTCTCCTCAGTTGTTCTTTGGATGTATTGAGCAAAATACATGTGCACCACCAGCAGCTGCAGGCCTCCACCCCAGGGATGGCTGCATTTCAGTGGTGAAATCAAGCTGGAATGTGCTTCTCATCCAAACATTAACCCCACTTAACCTAAAAAAACCCCAAACAAACCACACCAAGTTTGTCCTGTTTGAGAGCAATTTACTAGCCTGCTTTTCTGTAGCAGAGGGACTTAAGTGTTCTGCTTATGTCCCGGCTGACCCACCATGGCTCCTTGTCAGAGAGCTAGAAAGTTTGGCCATGCTGTGTTCATATTGATTTGGAGGAAAAGACATCTGAGGAGAAGAGAGAGAAACAGTTTGCTTCCTTTTTCAAGAAGTCCACTTCTACAAAGCTTGCTGAAGCCATGTACTTTGTGTGATTGACCTTTTGGTCATGCAAACAGTTTAATGTTTTCATGGCCAGTTCCATGGCCTTTGCAACCTCAGCAGAGTTCTTCTGGTGGGGTTTCCTATCCCTTGGTGTGCCCTCAGCCTCCTCTGCTCAGTGTTCACTTCTAAGCTCGTTTAACTGGCCTGTATTTTTACATGCACAAGGAGGCCTCTTCACAAGAGCTCTGGAAATCCTGGCTCCTATCAAATGTCTCCCTGCTTACCCTGGGAGTAAAGTTCTGCAGAGTTGGTACCTGGAACAGGAGTGCAAGTGTCACCTTTAGTGGCTTCAATGTGTTAATAGCTTGCACTGCAAGGCTTGGGTAATGTTTTCATACTGGGACACTGACTGTGAGTAAGAAGCTGGCACACGGTTTGCGATACCCTGAAAAGCCCCTGGCAAGGAACTGCATCCCTCTGAGTTTCTCTGGGGAACAAATGCAATGTGACCAGGTGCAACTGAGGGCTTGGTCACACAGGATATTGGGGCATAAGTATTTCACTGGTGAAAGGGGTATGAGTTACCAGATGGAGTTGCTTCATAGTTGTATCACCAGGGAAGAATACTGGAAATTGTTCCCAAGAAGCTCACCATCCCAAAAGGGTCCGTCTGTTTCAGTCCACATTGTCATCTCTCCCAGGGTTATCTTCTACACTTTGTCCCATTGCTACCAACATCCCTGAGAACTGTGAATTGCTGGATCAGCCCACTCCTGGTTTTAAAATGTAAATGAGCAGTCTTGCACTAAGCCCATCAGTTTCTCCACCTGGTTTGACTTGAGCTGCATTTCCATCACCTGCAGTAGTGACAAAGTGCTGACACTGCTGATTAGCTTGGGGACACATCAGGACAACTTAAATCCTTCCCAGTGAATGACTTCAGAAATCATTGTTGTGTCTTTGCTCACTGTATTTGGACTTTTTTTCTGGCACTGCTGTTCTGTAAACATGAGCTGTTAGTCACGTTGAGGAAACTTTTATTCAGAACTTACATCTAATTTTGGAGAGGGCTTGATCCAGAGCTGAGGCACACTGAGCATCTTGGTATTGCCACAAACATTTGACAGCATCCAAGAAGACACAAGGGATGTTGGTGATGTGCTAGGTTCTCAGAGCTTTTGAAAAAAAGGAAAACAGTGAGACCCTAGTAAGAATATGAAAGAAGAAGCAAAGAAACCTGAGATGGGGCCTTGAATTGGTGGCATAAATTTTTCCAGTGAGCTGTTAACTTCTCTGTTAACAAACTAGACTTGAGTCGTAAGCAGGGTGCACAGTCTAACCAAACCACTGTGGAATTCAGAAACTTCAGCACTAGAAAGTCAACATGGTATTAAAATGCACCATCTGATTAGGTGACAACTGCAATTTATTCCCAGGGAAATCTATTTAATTAGTTGGAAGGAGTCAGGGTGTTTGATCTTCCAAAAAAAAGACACTTCCAAGGGCTGGTAAATATGAATTCAGGAGAGGGACTTTGTGAGAGGTTCACAATGCATCTGTTCACCAAAACTTGTAAAAAATCATTACAGCATTCAGTTCTCTTGTGGGCCTTTGAATGTAATGAGTGCTCATTCCAGCAAGCGCTTCAGGTTCGCATTTCATCTGCAGTCAGCCCATTTTTCCTATCCAGCTCCTTCAGTTGCCAGAGATCTTGGAAAGATGATCCAGAATCAGTTCAGAAACACCCCAGTTCCGTGGAAACCTGCACAGCAGCTGCTGTGCACAGTGAGCTGGTGACACCGCAGCCACAGGCTCTGTGCAGTGTGATTTCAAGGAAGGAGGTTCCCTCCTCCTCTAACGATGCTGGTGGCTTTGGGGATCCATTTTCACAGCTGCAGCTGGTGTTTGGCGCCTGTGGAGATGGATGATTTGGCACTTTTTCCGAATTCCCCTCCTTTCTGCGCCCAGCCCAGCTCTCCTCTATGCACGAGGATGTGATATCTGTGCCAGAGCAGCCAGTGCTAGTTCTACTTTGCCAGCTGTGCTCTGCATTGCCTGGAAACAGGGGGTTCAATCTGCAGCCCAGAGAGTCTGCGGGATGTCCATATACACATCCATGTACAGAATCAGCACAAATCCTGATTTTGAGAAGCCTGGGACAACACTTGTTCCTAGGAATGCTTTGTTATTTTTAAGCCACCTTTCCTACCCTCCCTTGCAGAGTTTTAATGAGCATGATATAGGAATACATCTAATCCTTTAGCTTGTTTTATCAGACCTTTGGTTCAGTATCAGTGTTTTATTTATTAATTCAGCCTTTGGTATTTAAGAGGGTAAGCTCTCCCACTCCATATTTCATGGTCACAGAATAATAGATTTTAGTGCCACTGCATTGTAATCAAATCAACCCAAATCCCCCAGTACAGTGTATCCACAACCCTGTTACAGCAGAAGTCTCTCACGGGCAGAGGGAGAGATCATTTTGGGGTAAACAGTGCCCATCCAGCCTGTCTGCCACCAAGTGACTTGAACTGTCCTCGCTTTCCTCCTTTGTATAAAACTCCAGCCCTTCACCCACATCTTCCCTATGTTAAATATTCCCCCTTTGACTGGGAAATAGCTCTGTGAGGATTTCTAGGAGGAAGGAAGGGACAGCTAATAACAGCATTAAACCTGACCTTCTGTGTGTGCCCGAGTCTGCTTTCCCCAAAGCTGTGCATAAATTAACATTCTGGCAATAAAACTGAGCCTGTTTAATTTTCTGTTTGACTAGAAACATTGAGAAAATGTCATGATATTTGATTTCATCTTTGTCTATTTTTTGCCCCTGCTGAATGAAGCTCGTTGGTCCCTGGAGACCCAGGCGCACACAGCGTGTCTGGGAGCACATAAAGGGGCACTGTCCCTCAGGCATGTGCTCCTCAGCCACGCAGGAAGGATTGGGTTTTATGTTTGAAGCCTGGCTGAGGTTCCCTAATGGCTGCTAATCCTCTGGTTTCTTTGACTGCATCCTGTGCCAGACCTGCTCCCACCTCAGCAGGCTTGGGGTTTGTGCTTGCTTCGCGTAAGTGTCCAAAAACGCGTAGGAGGAGGCTCCACACCAGACTGAGTGTGTGAGAGTGGGATGGATTGAAAGAGCAGCCACAGCAGCTAAATTTTCCTTGCTGAAACACTGAAAAGTTGAATGTACTTTTAAGGGGTGAACTGCTTTGAAGGAAGAGAAGTTCTGGCCCAAAGGGGCTTTAGGTAAGAGGCAGCAAAGGAAGTTAAGAGCAGTTTTAGGGTGGGCTTAGTGGATCTGCTGCTGGAGTTGTTGTAGCTCCACTGAAAGCTGTGGGAATTCCTGCCAGATGCAGACATGGCCTTGAGCATTGTTGATACAAGGAATGGTTTCCCAGGAGAAAGGATAAAAAAACATAACCTGAAGAGATATCCTGACACATTCTGTGGTAACGAATCCTAAAAATAAAAAGTTTTGGAAGGAAATGGATCCTTTGGTCAGTCATCCTTCCTTTTCCTCAAGGTTTGTGAAGAGTACTCTTCCCCTGAGTCCAGTGCTGCTCCCATGCTGCAATTCCATGGAAAACCTGTTCCAACAAGGCATTTTTCCTTCTGGGACCTTTTCTTGTGAGACTGAATTTCAGTTTTAAGAGATTATTTGAAATCACCTATTTTTTGCTACACATTAACTGTGAATCTATTTTTACAACTAGACAGTGGATGGCTCTGAGGGGTTATTAAGATTTACCAGGTACTGCAAATAACAGCCAGAAACATGAGGTGAAATTCTGACATTTTCCATAGCTCTGTGTGCAAAGTCGGTGTCAGAAAAAACCTGCTAGTTAAAACTTGTTGACATTAGGAAAAGAATGTGAATTCAAGACAATAATTTTATTTTTGATGAGTTTTAATTTCGTCCGAATATGCCTTGATGAAGTTTCCCCATTGCTGTCCCCAGTGCAGTAGCATTGGTAACTGAGGGGAAGATTTCTCTGTACCTGTGCATCCAAGGTCACCATTTTCACAGGGATGCTGCCAGCCCCCCTGGCACTGCTTCTCTCCTGCATTCTCCAATTTGTGGTGGCTTGGTAAAAGCTTTTTTCCCAGTGCTGGCTCAGAGGACTTTGGCTTGTGGTGATTTTCATGTTGTTTGAGTGGCTATTCACCCAAGGTTTAAGTTGGGTTTGAAGCCCCCCAGGAAGAAGAGGTAAAATGACACAAAGCCAACCACAACCAACCCTGATCTATGCGTGCTGTTGCTGGTAACAGTCTTTAATATGGCACAATACTGGATAATCATTAACAGCTTTTGTTTCATAGGGATATCTCTGTCCCATATTAAAACCCCCCTTTGCCACAGAAAATCAGTGTTTATACTGAAAAACAGATGGGGACTCAGGTTTGGGTTTTTATGACCATCATGTTAAATCTGACAAAATAAGATTAAAAGCATAAAGTTAAGTTTTCCCCTTCACTACCAGCAGGTCCTAGGGTGGGGTTTCTGAAGGGTCAGCTCTGCGTGGAGTGCTGAGGAGCAGATGGCTCATCCTCACGGGCTGCACACTTCGGGAGTGCTGGTGGCTCGGTCGCTCATGACACTGGGTCCCTTGAGGTTGTTTTGCAACAGTGTTATTAAGAATATATTTCTGGAAGTTGTGTGTGAAACTGCTAAAAGATTGTAGGTGTTGGACAAACTGAGGGATCTGAAGCAGCAAAACCCTTGGGCTCTGGTTTAACATCGAGCCTGAGGTGTGCTGCTGCCAGTCCTTGCTGAAGGTGTATTTGGGACATGCAACACTGGTGAGCTGTGAGGGTCTGACGAACTGTTTAGGGGTGAGAAATCTACTCCACCTTTTGTAGTGCAATATTGCAATGTCTGTGTGGTTGGATGGAATTCAGTAATCATGGAAACACAGAAAACAAAGGTAGGAAGGAGCCTCTGCAGATCCGTGTTGGTGCTGATGGTAGGGGCCTCTCGCTGCCCAGGACTGATGCTACTGAGAAGACTGTGGGGTCTGGGAGCAAGGCTGGAGTGGGGAACAGCAGGTTTCTCAATCTGAGTGTTCTGTTTCCTGTATATCAACAAGCCTGGACTGGAAGAGCCCACGGCAGCCAGTGGGAGGGAGAAGTGGCAGGGAAAGCCTTGCTTGGCAGTGCATTCCTGTGGCCTTGGTGCTCCTTGGTGACCAGCATGCCAAGGACTCAACCTTGTGACAAGAAACTGAGGGTCTCTGAGCAGCCCCTTCCTCAGACACAGCTGCCTGCCTGGCTCACGAGTGCTGCTGATGAAGCAAAGGGAGGAGGAGGTGCTGGTGGGAGCTCCTACACGGGGCTGTGTCAACCAGCACTATCGGGATAATGTGTCTGTGATGGCCTGCCAGGGTGCTTGGGTAGTTCTCAGCCCCGTGGAAATGTGATCCACACCCAGAGCTGCTCGAGTGATGCAACAAATAGCAGAGATTTAATGGAGAGTGCCCAGACCGGGCAATGCAAGGGCCTCTTGTCGCTGCGAGTGAATGGAGCCTTACAGATGACAATTCATAAATCCTGAGTTATTTACTGCATGCAACCTGCCCCAAGTAGTAAATCTTATTTTCATTTACCTGAAGTTAATTTCTTTTTAGAAACAATAGCGTTGCCCATGAGCCTTTTGGAAGATGTATCAGTTTGTGAACTCGTGGCTAATGGATGGTTTGGACGGGTGCCAGGACATCAGGAAATCGGTTGTACCCGCTCTGGCTAAGCTTGGAAATACAGTCAGTGTTTAGAACCCTGTCCAAAGGCAGGTAGAAAGATGAAGCTAAAGAGAAGCAGGGAGAAAATACCTCTTCCACTGTGGTGTGGGCTGCATGCTTGATCCACAGAGGTGCTGTGCAGGAGCATGGAGGGGTTATTTTGTGAAGCAGGACACCTTCCGGCAGGGTGCAGTGAGTTGGGAAAGCAAATTGGACAAATCACCATGGTACTTCAATGCCAGAAGTAAGGAAAGGGTTAGAGACTTCAGGGTAAGGACTCAGAAGTGTATTGTGTATGTTTAAGCTGGATCTGTAGAAGAACATCTTCCTTGACTACCAGGCTGTTCCCGGTAAAGTGAAGGGTTGTATTCCAGTGGACAGCAGTAGGAAAGGACAGTAATTTCTACATGCAAATAAATTTCAGAATCTCAAAACTGGATATATCGGGAGATAAAAAATTTAAGGGTTCTTCCTTCTGGTTCTTCTTTCTTTTACACCAGTAAATTGCCTTGAAATAGAAACAAGACTGTTGTCTGTACCCGTGATGCTTACAGGTTGCAGGCAAATACTTTCTTTAAACTCTGATCTCTGAAATAATACACTTTGCAAGACCTGTTTCATTCTGTATTGAAATACAATTTGTTGTAAGCACGGCTGATTTGCTTTATGGAGCTAAATGGGCTGAGTGTTGCTGTCTGCCTGATGCACTCCTCGGGCATAACCGAGTCTTCTGACAATGTCAGAAGGAGGTAAGAGAAGAAAGGCAAACCACTTGCATTCTGTACCCATGTGGATAAAGCAGGACATGGTGAACCCATTTTGTTCTCAACAGGAATGCAGACTTAAAGCAGGTTGCCTGGTGTGTGTTTTTCTTTTTCTTTCTTTTTTTTGGTTTTTTTTGTTTGTTTGTTTGGGGTATTTTGGTTTGTTTTTTATAATAAAAGAAAACTGTCTTCAGTAGTTTGCTGTTCAGGTTTTTATCGTTTGTAGTCTTATATACCATCATCTTTCCAGTAGTTGCACTGAAACCTCTCTGTTTCAAGTAACCAAGTGTGAATTACAACCCAGAAGCACATGAATAGACCCTGTATCTAGGAAGATGCAATTTTTGATACACCACAAACAGCAAAGTAGACTTTTATCAGCGGAATTCCTTGTAATACAACTATTCATGGTCCAGGTACAGATCTAAATGGATCAGAAACCAAATTAGGTAGAAGTTAAGGGTTTAAACAGAGATACCAAGGACAGAGTGAGCATGAAATATGAATTATCTTCTCCAACTCTACTTAGAAACCCTGCTAGTTTGGGCTGTTGTGCAGCATGTGTGTTGTGTCCCATATGTTGGAATTTCTTATCTAGCTTGGGGATGTGGCTGAAAGGACAAACCTGACCAAGTGTCACTGTTCAGATTTATACAACCTCTTCTCTGTCCTGGGAGAAATGAATCCATAAGGAATGGCTGAGCCTGAGCCTGTGCACCCTGTTGGGCCCTGCCACCTTGCAGGCACATCCTGGAGGTCTGCTCAGCCTCCCTGCTCTGCCAGAGGAGGGAATTGCTGCCTTGTCTGAGGGATTTCCATCTGTCAGACACTACAAATGCATTCCTCCTCACCAACCATTTCTGAGAAATCACTGGCGAGGCTGTTAGAGGGGATTTCACCCCTTTTCGTGTGGTTTTGCAGTCGTTGTTTGAAACGAGCCCAGCCCTTACTCATGTAGGATTTCTTCAGAGTGTTTGTGTCCCAGTGACCTGGCAGGCACCGGGTGTTGTTCCCGGGGTGGTGCAATGAAACTCTTTCCACACTCCTGCTGTTGTGTGTACTAAAGTTGTGTCCTGAGGCCACAAACTCGCTGGACACCCACCTCGTTGCTGGCACTGTCCCAGCAAGTGGGAAATTGGTGGGTTTTTTCCCAGAAGTGATTATAAAAAGGAAGGAATAAGACAAAGAGGAATGTGTCATTTTCCCATTATAGATGGCAAAAGGAGGAGAATGCCTCTCTTATTATAGATGTGCTCAACTGTCTTGGTGGAAATAATTCTTATACTGATGGCATGGATTGCACCAGTGTTTGTGCCCCTTCAGCTTGGTCTCCTTCCAGGGCAAGAGAGGTGCAGCAGCAGAGGCAGCCTGAACACAGCACAGGCAGGGGAGCCTGCGCTGAAAGAGGTGAACCTCTACTGGGCAAGTGCACTTTTTCATCTGAAAGAAAGACACAAAATCTCTTTCCCAACCCACACAGAAAGGTGTCCTAAACACCTTCTTCCTTTCCCTGCTGCCCGGTGAATTTCACTGGGCTCCGTTGTTACACCAAAGCAAATTAAAGCTAAAGAAAACACGACAGCAGGGAAAAGTCCCGTCATCTCACAGCACGTCTTCCCTGCAGAGAGATATTTTTGACAATTCTGTTTCTTTTTTTCCTAATTAGAAGTAATGATGTGTTTTTCGGGTCAAGAAGACCTCCTTTGCTGTGAAATATTAGGCTGATTTTGACAGCGTGGCTAAAAATAGTCATGTACACACACATGTGCCTGCATGCACATGCACCAGCAGGAATAAACATGGAGTGCTCTTTGCTTAATTACAAACATACTTTCCTCTGGGGGTGGGGGAGCGCCTTTGCCTCCAGTTAGTTGTTTTTCAAGTAAATAGAGAGAAGGAGTTTCCTGAAGAACAGATGGGCTGGAATGAGGAATAGAAATATTTTCAGTCAGAGAGGGGCCGGTGATGTAATAAGCCACAGGAACAAAGTTCAGTTATTTTATGCTCTCATCCAGACCTCAGAGCGAAAATGCCTCTGTTGTTAATTTCAGATTCATCTGCTTTTGAAGGCTGGCTCTGGTTTTAAATGCTATTATAATATACACGGAGCTAAACTGGGCAAACAGCAATTGAGCAATGATGGAAGAATATATTTGTCAGCACTGGAAGCGTTTGGGTAGTGTTTGCACTGCAGATGATAGGCCAGAGATGCATTTGGTTACTCTGGAGGGAAAAGGGCGTACCTTGAATAACCTTAATAGAAGCCCTCAAAATTTGCCTCTGTCAGAGTGAAGTGAGGTTGGCTTTTGAGGCTGCAGCCATTTGAGGGCTCAGTAGCTGCTCTACTTTGGCAAGGCTGGCTGGTCCTTGTGCTGGGACTAAATCTCTCCTGCTCCACTTGCAGGCTTAGCTCCTCCTGTGAGGGCTCGTAGGTGCACCTTGGGCTGTTGGGGCCTGGGGAGAAGCAAAGACAGACGTGATGGCTGCTCTGCAACTGCCGTGGTCATGTTGGTTATCACTGTAACCTCTGAGAAAACTGCTAGTGGAGCATTGTTATCCTGAGTCGTGGACTCTTCAGACAAGGTTAAGTCAACGGTCTCGAATGGTGTTCCACGGGGCAGGAAGGAGTCTTGTGCAAGGCCAAGACAGGAGAAAGAGGAGGAGAGGCCAATGGGGACGGTGCTCAGGAGCTTGGTGCAATTCAGCACCTCCAGTGATGGAGAACGACTGTGAAAGTTAAAATTAGTCACTGGAGCTGTTGGTGATGATCACTTTGCACCAAGCTGGCCAGGCAGCAGCTCCCGGGGGGACCTAAGTAGATTTCACCTTTTAGCTCAGAGCGCTGCTGCCCCAGAGCTGGCTCAGGGAAGAGCAACAGCAGAATTACAATGGAAAGATGCTGCAGGAAGTGCAGAAACTCTTGCAGTTGGTCCAGGCACTGAGATTTTTCCAGCCACTGATGTGTGCAGAGAAAGGTGGGGAAAGCATGTGCAACAATCAGCCGGTGGCTCTGACAAGCTGATGGAGAAAATTAGGATAAGAAATGGTGCAAAGAATGACAGGGAAGACTGTGTATGGAATGAGGAATTTGGAGATGGTCACATACCTGCAGAAATATTCTCCCTGCCTCTACAAAGCTTCTTTTCAGGACTCAATTAGCTTCCATGTCAGATGGGATAAAATTCTTGCTGTTTGTTTCAGTATTGATCAAATTGGTCCCAGTTGTCTGCGCAGCACTGTGCTCTAGTCCTGGTTACATTCTGGTTAACTCCCTTCAGAGAGAACAGTGATGCCCATGAATCAAGCAGAACAATTTATTCACTAAGAGAAGCCTAATGGATGGTTTGGATGGCCTCCAAAAGTGCAGTTTTCCCTGTCTGAGCAGCCTGCAACGTTTCAGCACTGGAGAACAAAATCCAGAGATGGGCACGGCTCAGAGCTGCACACAAAACTGACAAACCAAGGTTGCTTTTTCCTCAGGAGACTGGACTTCTACAAGGGAAGGATTTGGGAATTCAGATCCTGCCCAAATGCCATTGCCCCAGATTCATGGCTTTCCCTTCTAAAGCTCAACAGCTGAGGTCCAGAAAGCTTCTGAGAAGTACTGTGATGCCTACGGTATGTCCCAAATCCCTACATGGCTTTAATTAGTGTTTATTTGAATTAACATGACCTAAAGTCTAAAGTGAATGTGACATCTGAAAAAAATGAGAATGCGGGACATTTTGAGACAGCTAAATGGAGGTTTTGATTGATACAAGATGGTTTTGGCTGTGATTGAAAAAGGAAAAAAAAAAAAGAAAAAAGAAAAGAAAGTTCAGTCCAGTAAAGATTAGCCTGAAAATGTACTTTTGAGGGGTGTAGGGTATGTTGGGTTGACCCCATCCAGAAGCTGACCTGGCCAGTTGCTCAGTTCTTCCCCTCAGGAGAGCTGGGGGAGGACTGGAAGAACGAAAGTCATAAAACTTCCTGGGTCAAGACAAAGACACTTTAATAACTGTTGGAGCACAAAGGCAGGAGGGGAGTAATTGCTGCAGAGATGGTCATTCACCACCATCCGTGCCTGATGCCCAGCCAGTCTCTGAGCAACCTTGGAAAGAGCAACCCTCCTTTTCAGTCCCACCTGCATCCCCTCACATCTCCCTTCCACTCCCTGGGTGGTGGAGTGAGAAGCAAGGAAGGTCGTTATGCTCTGCAGGAGCCAGAACTCTGGTGGGTTATCAATGCTGGTGAAGTCACAAATCTAAAACACAGCCCCACACGGGCTGCTAGGATGAAAATGAATTCCATCCCAGCCGTATCTGTGCACTGGGATTTGGAAGGGAGGCGGCTCTGTCAGGCTCGTGTCTTTTGTCATCATCAGCAGCTGGGAGCAGAATCAAGAGGCTACACAATGCTTCCCAAAAGGGCAGCAGGAAGCCACCACTAGCTGCAGTCCTGGAAAAAATGCCAGCTTTGGCAATTCCAGCAGTGATTTAATTTGCTGGTAGTCACCCATGATACATGGCACAAAACAGGAGATAGAAAAGCAGTACATAATTTCCTGAGTTAGGAGGATGGAGTCTGTCTGGGCCATGGCAGCAGCATTCAGTTCTCTTGGCACTGCTCCTGTGCCCAAAGAGAGAACAGCACTTTGTAAGGGAAGGTGACCTGGTGGTGTTTAGGGAACTGCCAGGGGATTATTTCCTCTGGAGCCCAGTTTGCCTGGGAGGGTTGGCTGCGGGAATGTCCCTTTAGGAGGCTGTTTGTGACCATGTGCTGTCCCTTTCTAGCTTCAGTTTGTCTGGATGATGGATGCAGGGGCATAGGATGTGGGATGGACAGCAAGGCAATATGGGGCTGTGATTCCTTGATGTGATGCTGTTAGGAGAGGTTATACTCTGAGTGATAAGAAAGCTTGAAAATTTACTTGGCCAAAGGGCAGAAAATTTCTTGTGTCTGCTCTGTGTCACAACCATCAGTCTGTGAGGTAGTGCTGACTGCTGGGGATGTCTCTCATCTCACAGGCTGTCAGAACTGGGTGCTAATGGTCATTTATCCTTGCAGAGTTTTGTTAAAAAAATGCCAAATGGGTACAAAGTGCTTCCAAAGCAGTATATGGCAGTGATGGCTGTGTGACACTGCAGAAGGACAATGTGCTCGAGGGGAGAAATCTTCATCCAGACGTTTAAGGGCTCCTTAGAAGCCCAGGTGTGTCTGCTGCTCCATCCTTTGGCTCCTGACAGCAGAGACCTCATGTGCTAAGCGCAGATTCCATGGAAGGAGACAGCGCCAGCAGAAGTGCACACCAACAGAGAACCCAGGAGAAAGGGCAGGTATGTGGTGTGAAACCTTGAGGAGCTGCCAGACAGCTGGTGTGTGTATTTAATCACCCCCAGGAGCCCCAGGGCCCGTGTGGTACAGTGAGGGTCCCCCAGAGGGAAGCATTACTGTGCCTGGAAGTAATATTGCTGTTTACTCCCACTGATGCTTTATGTAACAATCCTCCTCTGCCCGGGACTGCCTGTCAGAGCTGAAGGAACTTTCCTTTTGCTGGATGTCTTCATGCTGGAGGGGAATTGTGGGGATTTCAGTATGAAATGGCCAGCAGCAGGAACAGTGACCCTGTCTGGGCTGTCTTCTGGAAGAGCACGGAGGCTTGAAGGTGAATGAAGAAGATCTAGACACTGAGCACTGCATTTATTTTTTCTGGATGTTTCTGTACCTGAAGTAAAATTAAAAGAGCAGGAATCTTCCTTTGGGAGACTCTGTGATCAGTCAGATGCTTCCAGGGGTTTTTGCATTAAAATACAAAGTAGAAGCCCTATAATAATAATAATAATAATAATAATAATAATAACAACAACAACAACAATAATAATAATCTTGGCTGCTTTCTTTACCTGGTATTTTCTGACTTCTTTGCAGTGTTGTATTTCCATTGAGTTGTAGAAGGCAAGGCTGTCTGATAGGGAGATGATGCGGAGTCAAATGTTCAAGAGTGTCCTTTGTATTGAAGAACTGATGATTATACTCCAGCCAGCCCACCCTACACCTCAAAGCAGCCACTTGTGTAGCAGCAGCAAATGGAGAGATATTGAAATTGCCTTGAATCATTAAGAAATAAGCCCCCTTTTCTGTCCCTACCTGCAGATAATGCTGTATATTTTTTCCCTTTTTGTGAGAAGTGGAAGGGACCGCACACTTAGGGGAATGCTGTGGTCCAGGGGAACTGTCTTATTGTGGGACAGAATGTGAAAATTGCAGCAGCATCTTAATCCAAGGTGTCAGCAACCCAGTTCCCATCAGGAAAGTTACTTTGAGGATGCAGCAAACTCATCTTCCAGGGTTCATGGCTCAGCTCACGTTTAATGAACAGCAAAGTTTGTGGTAAACACTGTAGGCTCTGAATCTTTCCAAATCTTCTACCTCGTTCAGAGATTTACCAGGACAAAATTCACCCTGAATTATTTTGAGCCACCTCCTTTCACTGTTCAGTGGAGGAAAAAAATCAGCAGCTAAAAACTTGACCTTGTTTAGAAGAACTCTAATTAGTTATGTCCTTTTTATGGACTGCTGCTGCCAACAGCTTTCGCTCACTTTGCGGTTGTGGGTCGCAGTGCCTGCTGCTGCTGTGTGTTCAGCTGGGCTAATACCACACGCCATATTCCATGAATATATTCCCTTGATCAGAAATCAGGATTTATTTCAGCTGTGTTTATTTCTCTCTTCATCTGCACTGTCTCCATCCATCCACCAGCCCCCCACTAAGACCTATTACTTGCTTTTTCTTCAGACTAACACGGTCTGAAAATGCAGTTGCTTTTCATTTCATGCATGTGAGCAGACCTCAGAAAGTCTTCACTGTTTTCACACCCCTTCTTCATGTCTTCCCACTAAGCTGTTTTGAGATGTGTCAAGGGATAATCCTGAGTTGCGTTCATCTGTTCCAGAAAATGTGAGGTCTTGGCTATACTACGAACACCTGCCCAAAATAGGACACCAAAGGCTGTTACACCCACCAAATGCTGTCTCATCTGGACATAGATTGTGCTTTGTACTGCCAAAATATAAAGAAAAAAAAAAATACCTTTGTGCAGACGCAGACATACAGCACAACACAAGGCATCTTTGTTTAAAAAAAAAAAAATAAAAGAAGAGGGGGGTGGTATTGGATGGGCGTGGCCGTATCCACAGATGGGATTGTTTCCAGCACAACTCCATCCGTGAAGGATCACACCTCTCCACGTCCCTGCCTGGCAGAGCCCTGCTGGCAGAAATACCCTTACCTACGTCACCAGTTGTTGCCTGATTTTTCTCTTTAAAAGGACTCTGCTGATGGGAAACAGGGAGAGCGAGAGACCTGGTGTGAATTCCTCTGCTTCACCCCCAGAATAGCTCCCGTGGGAGAGCAGAGTTTAATAAATGGGGTGAGTCTGAGATAATGGTCCCCTGACAAATCCCACATTGGCTGCAATGGTGTGAATCCAGGCTGCTCTGGTCTCTCTGGTACTGTCTCAGTTACATGATTCTCCTTCAAGCTGGAGCACAGCCAGGCATGTTTGTCCTTGGGAGATGTTGTGTGGTCCCAGCTCTCTAGGTCAGTCCTGAAATTCATCTTTGCTTCAGGGCTGCATTGGCTGCTTCAGGCTTGCTGGTGGCCACCCGGCTTTCTTGAATTTAGAAGAATCAAAGAAATCACCTGTGAAATCAGCCAGTGACAGTTTCCTGTTGAAAAGGCGCCTGGGCTCAAGCTTGGTTTGGGTACACATTAATTTCACATATATCCTTTTAATGTATTCATGGTCCTGCTGATAATCCTACACCAAGGGCAGGATAAGGCCCAGTCCTGCCCCAGGCAGCTCAGAGTCGGGAGCGACGCTCAGTGGATCATTGATGTAGAATTGAAACTCTCAGAAAAATAGTTCTGTTTTCCACCTCTCTTCACCCCAATGAAGTTCCTCTTGTCCTCTTTCACCTCCTGCCCCTGAGAGGGCCCTTTGCTTTACAGTGCATGGGCTGGGAGGTGCTGTCCATGCTGTCTTCAAACGAGATGTTTTTCTGCTGGCTTCTCCCAGGTTCAGCCCCCGAGCACCAGGATTCTGAGGCCATTTGTTCCCAAGTGTGTCTTCTCATTATCCACACCAATATAAAAACCTTTTCTTTGATCCTGCCAGCACCCTGATGCCAGAGGAGGTTTTTCTGCAGCTGTTTCTGTGTTTAGACAATGCACCCTGTGCAAAGTCATTGTACTCGGTTTCTTTGACGTGCCAAAATGTTCACCAAAACCTTGCACTTAAGGTCTGGTCAAATGCTGTGTAAGGTCAGTTTATTCAAGTTGTATCTCATGTTTCATTGCACAAGTTTTGTACTCAGTTAACTACAATTTGGATGCCTGCAAAGTTCCCAATATGCAAATGTCCTAAATTTGGCAAAATTGGACTGGAAATCTCATTAGAGTAGGCTTTTATGTTCTGTCCCTGACTTCCCTTCCAAATAAGCTGTCTTCAAAACACTTTATAGTAATTCTCTTGGGGATTTTTTGATTTTCTATTCTTGCCTTTCCTCAGAACAGAAAAAAAAAGAGAAAAAATATGCTGAAAAATGACAAATGCTAAAATAATTTGCATATGTGATTTTTTTTTTTTCCTTCTTGCTTCAGATCAAAGTTCAGGTCATTCCCCAGTGCCTGAGGTTTTTTTTTTCCATGGTTACAGCACAGAGGATGATGGAACTAATATGAAGTGATGCCAGCGCCTGTTTGGACAATACTTGGATCAGTAAAAATGTGCTCAGTGTTTTCCAAGTATAAAAAGCCAAAAGAAACCACCTTGAGGTACCATGTGATGTTTGCTTTGACCCAGGATAGCTAAAATGAAAGGTCTCTCTCAACAGAGGGTGTTCAAAACCATCCCACCTTTTTGCATGTGTGTGTGTGAGGAAGGAAATGTGGTGTTTACAGGGGCACGCTGGGCTTCAGCTCCTCTGTTTGCCTCTGTGTATCCAGACAGAATTTCCCGAGTGAAATGGCTTTGATTGCTCTAGCCCGGCTTTTAAAGGTGGGCAAATAGAGAGCTCTTCTCCCAAATTACACAAATTGAACCTTTTGTTGGAAATGTCAGTACGCAGGACCGGGGCTGGGAGGCTCTTTCCAGACAGACTCACTCCTCCAGTGAAATCTCCCACATTAGAGTTGAGGGGGGCTGTCAGAGCCCTGTCAGGTGCTGCTACAGCCAGGTTTTCAATCACAGTGTGCAAATTTGGAATATAAAAATGAAACGGGGCTGCTGTTATTCTAATTTTCATGGGAATGTTCTGCATGCAGGGCTCCTCTGCAGTTTGGGACAGTTCGAGGGTGGATCACAGGTACCAGAAGCAATGAGCAGTACTCACTCAGCTAGTTAGTTCAGTTAGTTCAGCTGGGACCTCAGAGCTGCTATGCACTTTATCTGACCTAAAATAGGGTATTTTTTCCCTATCTGCTTTCGTTGGGGCTTTGCTGTGAGATCTGGGAATGAAGAGCACTGCCGGGAATCAGCACTTTGTGCTTGTACCAGGCTGATGTGCTGGGGAGCTGTGAGCTGCTGGACAGTCACTGAAACTGAGAGCCTGTTGCTCACCCTCTGCGCAGTCTGGCAGGTCAGTCCCAGGGGTGAGCACAGCTTTCACTGCCGGTGTGTAAGGACAAGCTCTGCTCTCGTTGCACAGGCTGGCTGCTCCCACCAGAGCGTCTCTTGGCTCTGGGTGAATGCATCTGCACACCTCAGTATTGTGCAGACCCCTACAAATTGCAGGTGGATGCTTGTGTGCTGAGGAATATCCCTACCTGTGCAGATGGTCCATGTCCCCGTCTCGAGTGGGAGATTATTCCTCCAGTTTCAAATCTCACCAGCTGTCGCTTGCCCAGCCAGAGCAGGAGCACCTGTCCTTCTCACTGCAGCCCTTTACAGGATTGCTGACCCTCTCCCAGCCCCGAGGCTGGTCTAGCCTGGCCCTGGCTGAACAGCCTGTTTTTCTCATGCAGGTGAACAATAGGCACTGGGGACAATGCCTGAACTCTTCGATCCTTTCCGAGTGTGAACGACTCTTCTGTGTTCAGGGGCTCTCTTCGGTGCCTGTTAGTGAGGTTTGAAATGATCCCAGGCTGGCCTGATGCACAGGAAGGTTTCTAATGGAATTGCTGCTCCTGCTGCCGGGATTAACCCGTCCTTGGTGTGCTGGGACTCACATCTGCTAACACTTGTCCCTTTTAATCCAGGAGGTGTTGTCCCTGCCATGGGAGGGTCTCCCCAGGCAGCCTTCTGTGCTGTGCCTGCCCACAGCCTCTCCCCTTGCATCCCCTGGTGACTGAATGAAACAGGGAACATTTAAATGCAGGAGGAATATGGCTGTGGAATGGTGGGTCACAGTGGTAGGGAAGTCTAGTTGGATTCAGTTTTCATCTTTTAAGAGAAAGAGGCACTAGGTTCTTCGTACAGGAGCCATTAATTAGCAATTAGCGGCTCAGTGGCCCAAACTCAAGGCTTTGCTGTCTGGTTTAGTTCACTCCAAATTGCTCAAATATCGTGGTATGCACTGGAAGGATAGGCCATTGGCATGTTATCTTATACTATTTTCTTTTATATTTTTTTTAATCCCAAAGCTCTGAGAGGTTCTTGTTTTAGACCTGGAGGGTCCTTTTTTTGTGACTGCTGCTTGTGATGCAGAGAATGGTCCTCGGGGTTAGTGGCGAAATCCAAACAGTGTCCTCTGCTGTCTGTGCACCAGGGTGTACTCAAGCGCTCATCGCTTTATTTTACAACCACAATTTTTTCTAAACTTAGCAGAGCATACACTTTGTCAGGAACTGTTCCCATGCCAAGTTTCAGGTTTCAGAGTATTGCCATTTTTGAGCTATTCCCTGCTTCTTTCCTTCTGTGTGTCTCCCTCGCATTGCACACAAAACTTTCTTTTTAATGTAGAAAATTATATTTTTTCCACCCATTTGTAACTTGAAACATCTGAAGAGGTTTTGCTCCAAGTTTATATTTAAAAGAAATAATGAAAGCCAATGCTGGCAGAGAAAGCAGTGTGAAAAGTTGCAGCTCAGAAAATTCAAGAACATTATGGGCATTTGCAGGGGAGGAGGAAAATGGAAGTCCTTGCAGCCTGTCTTAACAGGAGTCATGTGTGATATTCAATAGGATTAAAGCTGCTGTGGCACAGAGCAGGACTCCTGTTTGGGCAGCCTAATGTGCTTTATAAAGTGATGGGAATTACTCGCTGGCAGTCCAGCCAGTTGTTGTGATCCAGCATCTTCAAAAGTTCTGTGAAGGCTGAGCATTTATATATTTGAGGATCTATCTGGGAGGGCTGTGCTGTGCTGTGAGTTTCTGGCCCACGAACAGTTGCAAACATCTGGGCTTTCTTTGTGCAAACATCGTCAAGCCAGAAGCCTTTTGGACAACCCCATCTGGCCTGGCGGACTCTTCCACCGTTCCCTGACATTGTGGGATTTATGTACTGGCTGTCCCCCTGAAGAAAACTGGGGTCATTTAGGCTGGGTCTAGGTTGTCTAGAGACTGGTAGGCTCAATATGAATCTATTTCAAGAGGACTACTCTTAAAATATGTCTAGACATTGATGTTCTTATGTCTTTGCTTTAGTTAAGGTATATCCTTATGTTTTGGTGACCTGGCATGGCTGCTGGTCAAGGTATCAAACTAGACTTTGATCTTCATCAGAAAGTGAAGTTTCTTCACTTCAACATCCCCAAGCCAGATGCTGCCATCTCCTGCAGATTCCTCTCCCCTTCTGCCCTGTCCTCTGAAGCTGTCCCCCAGCAGCTGTTCTATGAATAATGACAAACCTGGGTTTCCAACTGTGCATATCTTTTGTGGATTTTGCTGATCTCCAGCAAAAAGTTGGTATTTCAGCCACCACACTGTTGGCCACGCGGCTGAAAGTATGAGATGTGTGAGACAGGACTAGGAAGCAGGTTTTGCACTAGCACATACAACATCTGCTTGCTCTTTATGTAACAGGAAGGGGTTTTGACTGTAATCTGTAGTGCCAGGGCCAGGTGACAGCTTGGCTCCACAGCAGAGCCCAGCATCTCACAGATGCGATGCTCCTGCGTGTCCCTTGTTTGTTTGACTCTGGAGACCTCAAGCTTCTCAAATTACATTCTTTAGTGCTCTTAGGGTTTATGAATTCAAAGTTATGGATTCATTTTCATGTACAAGGATTTGAGGTGTTGAGCAGTTAATCCTGGCTCTAATGCCAGCTACAATGAGATGTGGCTCTGAATCAAAGCCACAAGTTGGCCAGATTCCTCTTTGGGGACATCCTTGCCTGTTACTAATTCCAAATATTATGTCTGGATGCAGCTGATTGCCTATTGTGATTAGGCAAATTAAATTCCTAGGTCTGAACAGTGAAGGAATTTGGAACTAGAACTAGAGTAGAATCTAAACTGGCCTGGTCGTAACTTACCTTCATGTTTAAACAAAGCTTCAGCTGGGAAAGAGGTAGACCTTCTGGGACCAAATTGTAGGTTCAAGGCCCTGAAAGGGATGATTCAACATTTCATCGTTAGGTCTGGCAGGATTCATTTGGGTGCAACCCATCTATTATGCCTGAGCATGAAAGATCCTGTGTACTTTCCATAAAAATCTTCCACTTGGGACTGTTTTAGGCTTTTGGCCATTGAAGCATTTGTAAATTTAAAAACAATCTGCTGATTTTCTTTAAACCAGCCTTGTTTGGTGTGTTCCTCAGTTTTGAACTGCTTTGAGTTGTGTGTGGGCACTGTGTTTAGAAAAAAAAAAAGAAAAATCCAAAGATATTATTGCTATCACTGAAGACAAGTTCCTAGAAGCGGTGCCATGATGTAGTAAACGCTGTGTAAACCCAGAGTGACAAAATGTTCTTTCATCCACCACCTACCACAGCACAAACCTACACTTTCAGGTGTGAGGGCACTCGTGTACCATACACAGCGTGCAGTTTCTGTGGTGGGCTGGGGGAACGCTGCACCTTGTTATTCCCAGCCTCGCGTCCCTGGGACATGCTGGGCTGCATACAGGAGGTGTCTTTGTGGCTTGGTGTCCGTAAATGGCCCCGTTTGCTTTGGCCTGGCTGCCGGTTGACATCTGCCTCTTGCTAATTAGGCTCAGATTAAAAGGTGATCACCCAGCTACTTATCTGTGCAGCCCGGGGGGTGGTGCCAGGCAGGATGTGTTTAACATGCCAGGGAGCCGGGAGCTTCTCATCCCACACCAGTCACCCTGGGTCACCGTGCCCACCACACAGCTCTATTTCTGCTCGTTAAATAGACTTAATAAATAAATAGCACCTTCTAAACGTGTAGGCAGCTTGTCTAGCGCAGCACTGGCCTTTCCAAATGCGCTCTGAAGCCAAAACCGAGCGTTCAGCATGGCCAGGATTTACCATTAGAGCCGTACGGGCTAGAAAGCGTGTTTGTGGCCGGCGTGCCAGCTTGCCTGAATAGCCCACAGTGTAATCTCCCTCTTTCCTTGGTGGGAGGAGCTGCCAAAAATAGCAAGCCAAGAATTTGTCCATGTTATTTCTGGGATTGCACCAGGAATTGACATCAGGGGGAGAGGAGAGAAAAAGCGAGCAGTGTGACAAGTTTAGGGTCCACGGTTGTTGGGGTTTGCAGGCTGCCGTGGGGCCACTGGAAGGGTCTGGTAGCCACATCCTGCGTGTGTCCACTCCTGCATGTGAGACCCTCCCTGGGGCCTGGTGGCTTGAACGAGGTGCCTTGAGTCTCTATTGGGGTAACCCTGCTGGGGCCGAGGCACAGGACTGAGCCAGGGAATCTGTTTTGTGCTCCCAAGGAGCAGCCATGGCCCCCACGGCCACGGGACTGGGGAAGGACTGAAGTGTTAGTTCCTGTGGCTGAGAAAAAGCATGAATGAGCCCCAGCTGAATCAGCCTTCACAAAAACCTATGAATCAAGCTGTGACTCCTCTGTGGAAAGGGCTGTTTGTGCCACAGGAGACATCACTGCCCTGGACAGCTGGGAGGGATCCCGGGGCGGGGATGGAGACACTCTGCACGCCTCTACCACTGCTGCTGCATCCAGACCTGGATGGCCCTTGTGCCTTGGGTTTATTTCTGAGACCAGCTTGAATGATCCTCCCAAGAGAAAATTTTTAGCTTATTGCTAGTCAGCAAAAAGGAGATTGAAGGTAATGCTGTGTTGGTCCTACCTTACATTTTCTGTGCTATCTGTCCCTTCTTTTCTCTTCTCCTCCTTGCTTTCAGCATGTACCCCTTGGAAGTGACATCAGTTAGAACCATATTCTGTGGTGACAGCAGCTCCCCTGGCAGGAGGGCAGTGGCTCTGCACCAGCCCTGGCACATGGCACCGCCTGCTCAGGGAAGGGGCTGGATGATGGGACATAGGGAAAAGCTGTGTGCTCTTGTTGGAGAGAGAAGTGAAAGATGATCATGACAAGAAGGGAGGAACTCAAGCAGTGGTGTTGACAGTGTAGAAACGTGGTCTGCAAATGAGAGTGGTAAATCAGGCTTCGTTAGTGTTGCTGCTGAAATCCCCACTTTGTCAGCCTGAATGGATCCGTACGAGTGTGTCAGAGGCATCGAGATCAGAGCTGCCTCTGTGTGCTAAGGAAATATCTGTGTCCCTCCTCCACAGGCTCTGGGCCAACTCCCTGGCCCGTGATGGAGCTAATTGGGCATCCGAGTCCTGGGTTCAGTGGCACTGGCCTCACAAGGGCCTATTTAGCTGCCTGACTTATCTCCAAATGGCTGTTTGTTCACTGCCTGCGCTTGCATTCACCATTATCTCTACATAATAGTGCACCACACTACGATGAAGAGCCTACTGAGTGTAAATCCTAGGGGATGAATAAATTTCTGTGTTGTCTCTTGTGGGACAGGAGGAGAAAGAGGTCAGTTGCAGCTTTGGTCTACCCTGGCTTCTCCGAAATTTGTCATGCTCTCAAAGTTGGTCCCTGTGCTGTATCAGTGGCTGTTTGAACATCCTGAGGGAGGCACCAAGATTTACCAATGCAGAGAAAATCAGAAATGTTTGTTCACATTGGGCTGTGGTGATTAATGACACTATGGTGACATCTGTTTTAGAAAAAGCCATGACTGGAGCTCAACAGTGCTGCAACCGTGATGGGAGATCCATCCTGCTTTGCAGAGCTGAGGGTATCTAACAGTGAATCCAGGCAAAGGATGGTGGTGATGGAGAAAGGACGAAAGGTGAAGGTAAAGCTTCCAAGAGGCAAAAGCACCTTCTCCACATCCTGCATAAAGCAGCAAGCAGGGCTGGGACAATAAAGTAGTTGGCTTTGTTCAGAGTCCTAGGTGAAAATATTCCAGGCAAAACCTATCCTATCTGTTACCCAGAGAGGTTGTGGATGTCCCATCCCAGGAAGTGTTCGAGGCCAGGTTGGATGGGGCCTGGAGAAACCTGATCTGGTGCTGGCATCCCTGCCCAGGGCAGGGGGGATGGAATGAGATGGTCTTTAGGGTCCCTTTCAACCCAAACCATTCCATGGTTCCATTATCCTGTAGGCTGAGGTTCTGGATGATGCCAGTTCCTCCTGAATCCTGTATTTTGTCATAGTCCTGCTAGAATCAGCCAAAGCAGCTACAGAGGGGAACAGCCCTCACTGTAATTAAGGAGATCAGCATCTGACACTAATCCGGGGAAAATCAGTCCAGGCTGCAGCAGTAACAGGAGCTGGGGATGATGGGTTTGCCTGCACCTTCTCCCTGAAAAGGTCACTTTCACCTGTCATCATCCCTTTTTCTTTCCTCTGTGTACCAGGACTTGCAAAAGAAAGCATTGAGTACTTTTGAGGCAGCATCACAGTTCAAAATGTGCTTGATCTTTACTTCACACTGGTTAGAGTGGCTTGAGCAAAGGATTACAGCTACAAGAAAATTTTTTTAAGAGAACAGTCCTGGTGCAACTCTACTGGTAATTTGATCATTTGAGCATTTTTAAGATCTGAAAGTGACAGCCTGCCTTTTCCACATTATAAAAGGGATGTCTTCAAGGTGCCAAGCAACACATTCAAGGGGAATACCATTGTTTGCTTTTAACTCCTCTGGCCTGATATTTAAAGGATCAAGTAGAGAAGTGGGACATTTCATCATCTTGAAAACGATGCAGTAGGCTTTAAAAATTCACAGAATTAATTACTGCAGTGAAAAAGATCATCATCATCAACCTATAACTAGGTCATTCACCAGTTACAGGAATAAAAGAATTGCAAGGCAGAGCTCGCCCCACATATTAAACTCATCAGGATTGTTTGATTAACATGTTGCTGCCATTCCCTTTACTGGCACACCGTGGAAGCTGCTCTAGGTGGCCCAGCAAAAATGTTTTCATATTTTTTAGATTCATGGGAACTTTTTGTCTAAACTACACAATGGAACAGCTGCACTGTACAAAACCCAGCATCTCGTCCAGGCACAGCCTTGGAAAGCCACAGTTTTTCTCTGGCTGGAAAGGCCAGCCGGCCCTTCCATAACTTGAGAGCTTCTGATGATCCACCAGTGTGATCCCAAACTGTAAGGCCAGGTGGAGAGGAGAGAATTTGGGAAGCTGAGGACAGGGAGGGAATTTTCCTGCACAACTTTTTGATGTGAGTGAACAGGACTCCTCAGCCAACAGAGATGTGCTTCCAAACCACTCTTATTGACAAAGGCATTTGAAGTCTGGATTCCATAGGATGGCAGAAGGCTGAAAATACTAGTCAGGAATATTTAGTCAACCACAGAAAGGGATTGAGAAGCAGCTAAAGTAAGGGAACACTTTATAGAGCAGGGTATGAGGTGCCCAAGTTAAACTGCCATGTTCATCCTGAGGAGTCTGTATCCCTTTGGTTCCGTTTCGTTATTGTATCTCCATGTGAAACCCCCTACAAATAAAATAGATAACAACATCTTGTGAAACTGCTGGTCTGTCTGCCGTGAAGGACTTCTGCCATGGCCTGGAGAGGTAAACATTGTTGTAGATTTTTTTTTTCCTATTCTAAATCCTTTTCCTAAAGGATGTCGGGGTGGTAGCCCACTGTAGCACTTTTAACATAGCAGAGGTAGGGAGATCTCTCTAGAGAGTGTCACCAGAGCTGGCATTCAGATCTGCTTTTCCACTTGGTGTAATTGAGATGTGAGCTTGTAACATCCTCCAGTTAAAATCCTGTTGACCCCTCTAGAGTCACAAGTGTGAGTTGCTGTTCACTGCTGGCCATCAGTGACACAAGCATTGCAGCTCAGCAGTCCCCTGGGCTTTCAGAAAAGCATCCTGCAATGGAAATTCTGTACAAAGTGAACAAGAACAGCTGGTAATAAAGAAATAAATACCCCAGAACCTGCATTTGGGCTTGAAAGTGCTGCTTGGGACGGTTTTCCTCATCAGAGCTCTGTTTTTCCAGCACAAGCCAAAATCTGCTTTTCTGTCCAGGCAGCTTAGTAGCAGGGAAATGGGAGCACCCTTTTTTTCCTGTGCTTTCATGTCTAGGTATTTTACGGGTAATTCTTGTGTTGGAAATCCAAGGTGCATGGTTCAATCCATAAAGACAGAATGGAAAACCCAGTGTGTATTCTGCTCCTCCAGGGCTAGTAAAGGTCCTTGTTTTAGGAGATGGCATGGTTAGCTGGCTGGGAGAGCTTTTATCTGAACAGGCCAGAGCTGATTTTGTTCTGCAAAGCTGAAATGGGGCCTCTGGAGAGGAAGATAAAACTCTGTATGCTCAGGCAGGGAGCTGCCAGAGGATTTTCTGGCTGGGGGATCCCATCTTTCAACACATCCTCACCCAGGAGAGGTAACCAGGAGACCAAGGACCACACAAGCTGACATTATTTCCCTACTGATCCCTTTCAGTTCTGGATAAGGCTGGTCAGCTTGCCCTGTTGTGACTGCTTTAATTTGTTCTCTGTAAGGTCCCTAGATTTTGTCCCTTCCCTGTAAGGCCAAGCTCGTTCAAAAAATCCACACAAATCAAAGCAAACCTTTCATCTCTTCCCTGGATTTCCCCCTCTTGCATACCCCCAAGCGGTGTTGGTGGTGAAACCTTTCCCCTAGCACGAATCCCTCGCTGCAGACCAACTCTCTGTGACTCAGTGTGAGTTTCCCAGGGCAAGAACTGACTCAGGACAGGACGATGCAGTGACGATAGAAGCCATAACCTGTTTATTTTAGCCACTATTTAGATTGTGACTGAAGTGGGAGCTGCCGCAAGCCAAGGCTCCCATTTCTCACAGAGCCCTGGTGGTGGCAGCGCTCCAGGGCGTGGCTGGCGCTGGTGGAAGCCTTCAGAGTTGATGTTAGAGGAGAAGGACACGTCGAGCATCACGTAAACCCCTCGCTGTATGTGCAGACATAACGAGGGACGTTGTTGATTAACCACGGTGACATATCCTCATAGGAAGCAATGGGCCTGGCACTCTTTCCTCTGCGCAGATAAAGGAGCAGATAAAGACATTGTGCCAGACCTCTGTTAGAGGAAGAGCTTTCAGGCTGGTAAAGTCATTGAAATATATCAGATTGAAACACTTGTCCTCTTTCCTATTCCACAGCAATTCAGGACAGCCTTACTTTGTTTGAGTCCCGTTACTGGAATTGCTGGGGAGAGTTCATGCACGTGTTGCTCACACCACTTTCCTGTTTGTGCCTAGAGAGAGAGGATTGAAAGTTAAGAACCTTCTGCAGTCCCATTACTGTGCCTGAGAGTTTCTCGGTGTAAGACAATATTTGTTTCAATGCAATGATAAGTAAAGAAGCTAAGTTTTTCCTAACTCTCTTCTTTTGGTCTAAGTTTAACCTCTTTTTTTTTCTTAATTCCGTTTTGCTAGTTTTGCTCTAAAAAAAAAAAGGCAACAAATTTGGACTCAGAAGGAAAGCACAGATTTCACACATGCCCTCCTATTTTTTCATTCTAATTTTTGACCTTTTGACTCTTGTCCAGCACCTCTAAACATGGCCCAGCTCTCCAGGGTGTTGTCCTGCCTGCAGAGGCTGAGGGCTGCTGCCCGTGTTCACCATTAACAGCAGCTGTGACATTGCACACCACTCAGCTCTCGTTAATTTTCAGACCAGACTCACCACATGTCCCAGCAGAAGCAGAAAGGTGCTAGAGGAAAGCAATAACAAGAGGACAGAAGAAAGGAGTATTCAGCAGCAGTAAAGGATGTGCAGGAATATGGCAGGCATTCCAATCTTACCGAGTAAATGCTGCCTGCTCTCAGGGTAGCTGCAGTGGAGAAGCATCCCTGGAATACAGAGTGTGCTCCAGAGGCAAAGCCAGTGAAGAGCAGCACTGAAGCCCCTGTGGTGTTGTCCCTCTCCTTCAGGTGGGGGGCTCCATGTGAGCAGCCACTTTAGGACACCCCTGCCTGACCTTCCTCACAGTTCTGTTTATCTCCTCTCTAAACATTCCCTCTGTCACCAAGCGTATCTTTGATGATGGTCCAAAGTTCATATCCGCTCTCGTGTTTAACCTCCACGTCCCGCGGCCGGGCTCGCTGAGCTCATTACGTGTGCACCAGGCTCCGAGCACGTAGGCCAACTCCTTTTCTCTTTGCTGGGTGACTGATTAGCAGCAGCAGGACAGCCCAGCAAGGAAGGGGCAGCTCTCGGTGCCAAGGAGTCAACAGGGTTTGTGTTTGCTCCCTGTACCATGCACTGGAGCCTTGGTGG
>VYZT01014622.1:25210-48884 GCA_013400735.1 Pomatostomus ruficeps | reverse complement strand
ATATAATATTTAATATTTATAAATTTATAAACAGACAGAAAAGAACTGTTGAGACACAGGGTCTGGAAACCAGTTTCTACATTCTGCGAGGTGAAAACCAGGAAACTGCAGAGAAAATCTTCCCACATTTTTCCACCTCCTAAATTATTTAAAATAATTATCTAATTTCATTCATGTATTTTTACTTCACGGACTAATGGAATGTTTGATTTTACTTTAAAACTTCCTAATGAGAGAAAAAAATGTATTTTAAACTCTCACTAGAGGGAGCTCCGAGTTTATTTATAGCTAGGAAAGGGAGCCCATACAAGGATCTCAGCATTTGTTTTGGTACGGCTTAACAGCCTGAATTAATATTTTCTTCTTTATTCAATTACTTTACGAAGCAAATCAAATGTAAAAAAACCCCAAACTAATAAACAAACAAACCAAAACCAACTCACAGCGTTACTCAACTGGGACGGCCATGAAAGTTGACAAAGATCTTTCTATTTCTCTGGATAGTTTGGGGAGTTTTTCTCCATGACTCAAAGTCAAGCCCCTTCTCCCCCCATCCCCATTTAATTTTCACACTGCCTCAGCCAGAAGATGTGACATTTTATAGCCACCATAATACAGAACTTTGCTGTGAGAGAGTACCCCAGCTTTGCCAAAGAAATCTCAAAGAGTTTCACAAAAATACCGTATGTTATGGGGTTATGTATTTTTTTATTTCTGACGCATTTTTTTAATACTATGTCCCCAAATACTTTAAAATATTCGTAAACATATACATAGTCAAATTACCTGAATTTCAATGAGTTCATATTTCAACTATTCCACAAATTTTCAAACATTACCTGCAAAACATAACAGGAAAATGCAAAAGACCAGTACTTGTTCCCCAAGTTCCCCAAGACTATCTTAGCAAGCACAACTTTGACATGACTTTTACACAAAACTTTTTTCTGTGTTACACTTTGAGTAGCAAGTATTGCGAAATCATAATTCTTCATACATCATCATAGAGTAGTTTGTGTTGGAAGGAACTTTGAATTTTGCCAGCTGTATCCAACCCAAAGGGAGGAGTATTGACCTTCCTTAGCCCAGGTAAGAGACATCACCAAGGAATTTCCCAGCTTGGTGTGACCCGCTGATTATGGCTGCTACCATTTTTCCAGGTGGATGAAGTTCCAGCAAGAAGGCTGCAGACAATCAAGGGCAACTTCAGGGCTTTGAGACATCTGGTCAAGTGATATGAAGCACAGGTGGGGTTCTCTTCTGCTCTGCCAGTTGCCAGTTTTCAGAGAATGATGGGGCAAGAAACAAGAAAATCAGGCAGATGGAAAACTGGCTTCAAGACTGATGTAACCAGCGTATTTGGGGGATTTTTATCAGGGGGTGGTTTATATGCCACCAAGCCTGATGACAACAAATGTGGTCCACTTGTCTCAAAGGGGAAAAACTATTTCAGCTCAGGAGTTAAGAGGGCTCACTGAGAGAGCTTTAAACCAGATTTGAAGGGATATGAGGACGTATTGAGGCTCCACAGGAATAAGGTGTGGAAAGGAGTCATAAGAGGGTTTATCTGCAGTGAACACAAGCAGCTAAGGATGTAAACAAAAGACAGGAATGTGGGGTGTCCCTTTGCACCCTCAAGGGAAACAAACTGGAGGAATCAGAGGTCTTTGTGCAGTCACAGGGCTTTGATTTCATTGCAATTACAGAGATGTGGTGGGATAGCTCGTGTGACTATTGTAATGAAGTACTACACAGTTTAGGAGAGACGAACCAAAGAGGTGCAGTGCTGGAGTTGCCCTGTATGTAAGGCAATATTTGGAATTTATTCAGCTCTGTTCTGCAGCAGATGATAAGCAAGCCAAGAGTCTTTATGGGTAGGGACAAAAGAGCAGACTACTAGGGTGACACTGCTGTGGGTGTTTGCTACAGGTCGCCTGATCAGGAGAAGAAAGTGGATGAGGTCTTCTGTAGACAACTTGAAGCAGCCTCAAAATCATGGGCACTGGTTCTTGTGAGGAACTTTAACTACCTTGGCATCTGCTGGAAAAACAACACAGCAAAGCACAAACAGTTCAGGAGGTTCCTGGAAAGCACTGATGACAACTTTCTGAAACAGAGGATTCCCCAAGGCACGGCATGTTGATTGACCTCATATTAACAAACAGGGAGAATCTTGTTGGAGATGTGGAGGTTGGGGGCAGCCTTGGCTGAAAGGATCATGCGATTATGGAGTTCAGTACTGGACAAAGAGGAAGCAAGGCAGCAAGTAAAATGACAGCTGTGATCTTCAGGCGAGCTAACTTTAGCCTCTTCAGAGATATCTTGGAAAAATCCCATGGGAATAGGCCCTGCAGGAAAGAGGGGTCCAAGAGAGCTGGTTGATATTCAAGGATCACTTTCTCCAGGCTCAAGGATGAGGCATCCCGATGAGAAAGGACTCAGGCAAAGCAGTCAAGAGGGCTGTGTGAATGAATGAAGAATTCCTGTCAAGCATAAGCAGGAGATGGCAGCAGGGTCAGATCATTTGGAATGCACATGGAGAGGTTATCAGAGTAAGTAGGAATGAAACAAGGAAGGCCAAGGCCCATCTGGAATGAAATCTGGGCGAGGATGTAAAGGACAACAAGGAAGGCTTATTCAAATGCATCCATAACAAAAGGAAAACCGAGGATCATGTAGCCCATTACGAAATGGAGGGGGCCCTTGCAGCTGAGGACACAGAAGAGGCAGAGTTACTGAGAATCTTCTTTGCATTGGTTGTCAGTGACATGACCAGCCCTCAGGAGTCTCTGTCCCAGGTGCCTGGGGTAAAACAAGGTCAGAAAGAAGACTTTTTCCTGTTCAAGAATGACTGGGTTGGAGAACACTTAGACAAACTTGACATCCACAAGTACCTGGGCCCTGAGGGGATGGATCCACGAGTGCTGAGAGAGTTGGCAGACACAATAGCCTTTGTATTTACAGCCTTTGAAAGGTCTTGGTGATCAGTAGAGCTGCCTGAGAACTGGAGAAAAACAGTGTCACCCTGATCTTCAAGAAAGGGAAAGAAGGAGAACTCAGGAAACTACGGCCAGTCAGCCTCATCTCAGTTCTTAGAAGGAGTACATTCTTCTGGAGGCCATCTCTACCCACATGGATGACAAGAAGGTGATCAGGAGCAGTCAGCATGGATTTACTAAAGGTAAATCATGCTTGTCTGTCCTGATTGCCTTGTAGATGAAAGACTACCTTGATGGATGAGGGTAGATACTGCCTAGCTTGACTTGAGCAAGGCTTTTGACACTGTCTCTCATCACATCCTTAGAGGCCAACTCAGGAAGTGTGGACTGGATGAGCAGACAGTGAGGTGGATTGAGAAATGGCTGAACAGCAGATCCAGAGGGCTGTGATCAGCGGCACAGGGTCTAGCTGGACCACTCCAATATGCACAGACTGAGCAGCCACCTGAAATGCTATAGCACAGGGTTCCATGTGGAGATTATGGACAGTGTGGAGTAAGTGGGAGGAAGAGTGCCTTAGTGTACAAACAAGGGGTTGTTGAATAAGCTCTGTTGTACCGGCCTCATAGGTTTATTTAAATGGTCACACTAGAAAGACACCAAAAAAGCAAATGAAAGACAGGATGAAAAACATTGTTTGCAAACTTAAGAAGACTACAAAATCTCTCAACGCTGACATCTGTCACAAACGGAGAAATCGACAGGTGGAAGAGAACGAGCTGCATACATTTCTGGGAGCTGTAAGCCATTCCAGCTGATCACAAAAGCATTTTCCTTCTGCACACCACCAAACTTGCCCTACTCTCATTCAGCCACAAACCCCTGCTTTCTCCTTTGCTCTCAATCTGGTAACCATGAAATTCTTCCCAGAACTCCTTCAGGTAACTAACATAACAAAAAATTAACAGGGGAAAAAAAGAAGGGCTATCTGCTAGATCTGCAAATTGAAGCAGCTGAAAAAATACATGCAAGAGCTGGTGCATACTGTATGCTGCAGGTGGAACCAAGCACAGGGAATGGGGCAGAAACGGGGAGGCAGAAGGCATTTCTGCTGTGTTTGGACTGTGGCTCACTTCACTAATACCCACCACCATCACAAAATCACAAGTCCTACGGAGGTGTCATCTCGTAACATTACTATCCTTGTTAAATCCATACTGATGTATTAAATTGGAGAACACAAAAAACCCCCAGGCAATGCCATCAAATGCCAAAAGAAAATATATTTGCATAAGCTAAACTATTTTGTAGAAATTCCGAGATTTTGAAGATGCAATATATCTTTTGCTGAGTAGCTTCAAGTAGTGTCAATAGCATTTCATTTCAACAATAAAAGCCAAATGTTTCATGACAGTACATTCTGCCCCCTTGAGATGAATTAAATACACTTATATACAATTACGATAAACTTCTACAAATGGGAAGTTCAGCACCAGTTTTACTGGTGCAAGGAAAAGTATAATTAATAGCTATAAACCATATTTTCTCTGGATAGGCCAGTAATTTCTCTTGATTTAGACATTCAGTTCTGCACCACTGGCAGTTAGCATCAGACTTTGTTCCTTGTCTAAATTATTTGTAATTGCAATGAAATTTTATCTTATTTTCTGATACCGATTGTCCATTTTTATGATTCAATTCCCTTCTTCCCAAACATATTTGCAACTTCTAATGATAAAGGCAGAGACAAATATTTACACCTCTTCTCAACAGCAACATGTCCAGGAACCTGCAAGTCATCATGCCAACAAACTATCAGCAACCTCAGATGGCAGGGGGTTTATTTAATGCTTTCCATTTCATCATCAGTCAGTCTGCTGCATTATACACGTATGTTGAATCTCATCCAAAATCCATTGAAAGGTTTGAATACATTTCGGCATTGTTTGTAGCAAAACATATTTTCACCTCAAATCTCCTCATGCCACCAAGAGGCAGCATGCCTCCCCAGGAGAGAAGTTCCAGCCCAGCAGAGCACTTTGTCCTTGGGACACAGCGCTGCTGGGCCAGTGGCTTTGACAGGCCAGGTCCTGTGCGTTTGCAGCCACAGCAGAAGTCGGTTTGGTGAGCTCAGGCTCCAAGCAGGCAAGAAGGGAACAGTTCCCTCATAAAATTATCGATGCATTCTACATGCTGTGAAAAAAGGCAGATAATTTTTTGGAGGAACTTTCTAAACAGTTTGCAAACCTTAGGTTGAAAAGGCTAACGTGGGGTTTACGTACTATATAAACTGTTAATTGTATTCAATACTTCCCTTCAAGAGCTAAACACAGACGAGTTTCTGTTTATTTGAAAAGTAGAGACAGCATTTTGTCAACTGTTGACATGCCTGGGCTTTGAAATATGACATCTATCAAACCAAGTTTAGCTACACTCCAGCAAGAACAATTCTTATTTATTCCATTCTGGCATTTGGGCCCGGAAGAACTTGAGAAAGACACTTTTTAAACTAGTTCCACCATTTGTTCCTTCAGGCTATTGACTCCAGAAACCTGAAAATAGCCAAAGGCTGGTGACATCTGCTCAAGGTCTCTCCTGGGATAAGGACTGGAGCAGGGAGAACAGAAAAACTTCACATAAGTCATGCAGTAGCTGAGGTGTCATTCAGTCAGCCTTTCTTACATCACTTTGGTGTTTCCAAAGCAAGACAAGAGAGAACCAAAAGAACAATCTCAAAGTAGTCAAATAAAGTAACAGCCTTCAACCTATCTCCTCGCTCAAAACCTGAACTCTATTATTAAAAAAAAAAAATAGGCAGCAAGCAGAAATACATTCACGCTATATGAAGCAAATACAGAACTTAAAAACAGGTGCAAGAGAATAAGGTTTAACTGCCTCGTGCCTTATTGGACAGGCAAAAGTTTGTGTTAGTAAAAATAGTGAAAAATGCTTTTCTGACAACCACAATATTCCCAAAGACAATCTCGTTTTCAAGCAAATCAATCGTGCACATCACAGGCTCATTACTTTATAAAAACTGTTGAAATGTTTCCAGTGTTGGAGATGGGCTTCCTCACTATCAATAGGCAGTAGCTTTTCCAGCTTCTGTCCTTAAAAGTCCACATGGAGCTGCCAAGTTCAGCCAGAGCAAAATTCTGCTTTCTTCCTGAGTAAATTCACCAAGTTTATAAGTGTGTTGGCTTAGTGTGGGGCTGTGTTTTGGATTTGCTCTGCAAACAGGGTTGATAACGTGGGGAAGTTCTCATGATTGCTGAACAGTCCTCACACAGTGCAAACGACTTTTCTGCTGCTCCCTCTGCCCCACCAGCAAGCAGGCTGGGGGTGCATTAGGAGCTGGGAAGGGACACAGCAGGGACTGCTCACCCCAGCTGACCCAGAGGATATCCCACACCGTATAATGTTGTCCTGGGGTGATTTTTATGCTCTGGTTTTTGGTTTTTTTTCCTATCATCTGCTTAAGGCCAAGAATGATTTCTGTGACCTTGAGCTCACAGAGAGAAAACCTGGCATGCTTTGCTTCTATCTCTTTGAGATAAAAGCGCAAGTTTCTTTCCTGTTTTTTTCCCTTGGTTTCCAGTAGTCTGCCCAGCTGTGGGTTAGGACAGGGGGTTTCTTTCTCCCTGGTTCCTTTTTTTTTCCTCTTCTTTTTTTCTGCTGGGATTGCAGGTTTTGTTTTTTTTTCTTCTTTTTTTTCTTTCCTTTTTTTTCTCCCTTTCTTTTTGGGCTTTTTGGACTGTTTGGCCTGGTTTTTTTTTTCCATCTGAACAACCAGACGATCGCCGGGGAGACAGTCGGTGGGACCCTCGCCAGGAGCTGCCGGACCCCCCGGCCCAGCTGGGCCGAACCTTCAGGAGGAGTTGAACTAAAGAGAGACTCTGAAAATTCCACCATCTTTCCTCCACGGTAGAATATTATTCAAGTTTGGTTTTTTTTTTTTGTTTGTTTGTTTCGTTTTTCTTTGTGCCTGTGTGCACATCGCTTGTTAATAAACAGTTTCTTTTTCACATCTCTCCAAGAAGATTTTTAATTCCGAACCTTGGCTGGGGGGAGGGGCTGTAATTCTGCCTTTTAGAGGAGATACCTTTTCGGAGTCTCCTCCCAACATTTGTCTCAAACCGGGACAAATGTCATGCTCAGTACATAAAACAAGGGGGAGAAGAAATGGGGAACATTTGGAGTGATGGCATCTGTCTTCTCCAAGTAATGATCACATTTGATGGAGCCCTGCTTTCCAAGAGATGGCTGACCACCTGCTCATGGGAAGTGGAGAATGAATTCCTTTTTTTGTTTTTCTTGGGTTTTGCTTCCTTTTTGCTTTACCTATTAAATTGTCTTTAACTCAACCCTCAAATTTGATCACTTTTAGCCTTCAGATTTTCTCCCCCATGCCACTGGTGGGGGAGTGAGCGAACGGCTGTGTGGTACTTAGTTGCCAGCAGAGGTTAAACCAAAACAATAAAAAAATAAACAAAAGGCAAAAAAAGAGAAAAGATGAAAAAGTTAACTTTTGCTCTAAGTCTTATTTTTAAATAAAGCAGAGACAGAGCCCACCTCTATCACTTCATCTGTAGTGCAACTGTAAGACTACGATTTCTCTGTTAAAATAATGGAAATCCCAGTCTCAGTACTGGTCCCTTCTGATATTTTGATTAGTAGAAATTTGACAAGCAATCCTAGGTTTGTATACCATCCCAAACACAGCCAGTTACCCTGCCTCTATGATTCTACTTACTAAAATCATGCCAAAGGACATGCAGTGAGAAAGCATCTTGTAATATATTAGTACCTGCTGCAAGAAGTACAAGAACTAAACCTTGATGATATCAAGATCCTCTAAAAGGACTTGCACAATTATAAATGTTGACCGAGGATTGCAAACTGAATACAGTGCCCCCACAATTACGTTCTTCCTCTTTTAAATGTGAAAATAGTAACAAACACCGAGCTTATTAGTAGCCCTGAAACAGCATGGAAGGGGCCAAGTGGGAAAGGCTGAAGAGTAAACAAGGAAGTCAAAACATAAGGTCCAGTTGTTTTCTAGCCCAATTTAGCACAAAGCCTTACAGTTGCTGTGGGAACTTCCATTCGGCACCACAAGAAAAAAGCTACAGTCCCAAAATGAGAAACAAGTCAGAGTATTAAAAACGGCTGTGTGGTACTTGCTAAGGTACTGAAAGCAAGTGGAAGTTAAACAACTGGTTTTAAGAAAGAAACCAAAGATGCGTGTTTAAAATATATTATACTTACAAATAATTATCACTTCAAAAGTGTAAAGGAATGAGAGAGAGGAAAAAAAAAGGGAGGGATGAAACCAAAGACGTTGATGGGCAGATGAGGAAAGTTAGTTTTGTGCAAAGGCTAGGAAAACTTTAGGAATTTGAGCAGAGAGGAAGATTGTTTCAAGTGCTTTCTCTTGAGTAAAACAAAAGGAAGAGGGGAATATTTTCTTGTTGTGAAGAAAAATGAGAGTAACAGACCTTATTACACTGAAAAACATGAGATCTACAGAAAGCAAGGAATCAACATTGGCAAGAAAATGTGAAAACAAGTTATGAGTCAAATTCCTAGGGTTAGTTATTAGGGTTTTCAGGGATAATCCTAAGATAATCAGTTCTTGAGGGTTTTTTTCCTCCCAGACTCATTTTGCACCCTTTACCACAGGCTGGAACTAGATGAAGGCAGCGGTACAGGAAGATCTGTCTGAAGTGACTAAACTCTGCATTTTGTGTAACTGAAGATGGATTTTCCTCAAGCTGAGTGCCATAACTCTTGCAAGTACTTCAGTGCTGCTAAGTTGGATCAAGTGGTAGGATATCTTTGAGGAGGTACTGGAAACCTGATCAACAACATGTTTTCCTGTTTTCTTTTCCTCTGAAATACCGGATACCGATTGCTGCCAAAACAGGATATCAAAGAAGTGATTTTGACCTGAGTCTGTATAGGAATTCCTTTGGGTTATGAAGGACAGAAAAGCATAACAGTTCCCTCCCAGACCTCCCACATTATCTGTGCTTTGCTTTTTCCAGCCAAGCAAAGGAGTTCAGAAAGAAAGCGTACGGAAATCAAAACTAGAACAGCTGGAAACAAGATCTTATAAAAATAAAAGTTAATAGGCATCACATTTAATTCTACTGCAACAAATACTATTAACAGAAAGAGAACGTGCCAAAAATGTATTGTATGAAACTTTGTGAATTTTGAGGATGACAAGATGTCTATAAATAAATTAAGGACAACTATTTATACTTGTTTGAACGGCCCTCACTATTTCCTTCCTGAGGTAAGTAAATAAGCCAGTCACACCCTGTGTGAAAACCGTGTACAAACTGCGTTCTTCCAGAAATGAAGAAAAAAGATGAAACTCCCTGAACATTTGTTACATCATGCAGTTAAATTAGTCAGAGGACAAGGCAATGTCACTCTCAAGAAGAATGAGGAGTTAACATTTGGAATAAACTTCATTTGACTTATTTTGATTATCCGCAAATTCAGAAGATTTATGCTCTTAGGTTTTTACAAACAAAAATCAAAAGAGTAATTATTCCTGAATTACTCCAATTTTTATCTAGTTTTGACAGAAAGTTTAGTCAACTGAGTGAGCAGCAACAATTGGCAACTCACACTAGGTGTTCCATAGAGACTCAAAGAGCAGGCAATGCAATCATCCTAGCAAAATTCATATTCTCTTTCTGTGGATTTTTATTTTATCTGAGACAACTTCCAGAGTTCATGGATTTTTCAAAACAGACTTTTCTAAGAAACACACAGGTCAATATAATTGTACTTTGATTGATATACTTCAGAAATTGCCTTTCTTAACGACTGGGTTTATTAAATCCCGTCTTTATTCTGTGGCATTGAGTTAAAAAAAACCAAAACATTTTGCCTTGCCACAGCTAACAGGGCAAGAACCTCTATTCATTAGTATTTTTCTCTCTAAAGCTACACTAACAGAGCTTGCCTTAGGCAGGATCCTGGAGGAGAAAGCATGTAGACCTTGTATGTCTCATCCTTGAGCAAAAGAGAATCAGACACAGGAACCTAGAGTACAGCAACATGAGATCTTGATGGTGGTTCAGTTAAATAATTCATTGGTTCCCTTGTTCAGGTTCAACACAAAAAACTTTGGGTGAAGAGAAGATTCACTAAACAAATACTTCTACAAAGGTGCTTTCCTTGGGTATTTTTGGAATGTCAAAATCAAAACCTTTAGAATATAAAAGGCAAAGATGCACCAAGAGAAGATGAGAAAAAGCTTAAATGTGGACTGACTCAAGTTATTTTAGTGACTTCATGAATTTCTGATATTTAGTCCTTTCTCAATGCCTAGGTAGGGAACACAAAAATTCAATTTTAACCTCTTATTCACGGTTCCAGTGCATGCACACTATGATTACCCTGTTATTCCTTACTAGATCAGGAAAAGAATGGGAGAAAACAAATTAAAGAAAAGTAGGTAGTCTATACTCAGAATTTATCAATCTTTTTGTTCTTATTCTAGTCCTATTACTCTGCAGCATATTTTGATGTAGGTGCAGATCCCAAAAAAATACGCCTTAGGATTGGTACTTGTATCAGAATTGAAAACAAAACAAAATAAAAATATAGTTAATATTTTTCTGTCCCAGCAACATTTTGTGAACATCAGTGTATTTCAGGATACCACTTTACTCTGTCAGTGTTCACTTTTTTGTAGGTCATGTGTTTAAAAATAGCAACACATCAGTACTACAGGAGCAGCTTTCCTTAAGTGAAATCTCTCTATAGTGAATTCTCTGCCTTATGTACCCCAAGAATTATATGATAAGCATTGCATAGTAAATTTTAAACAATGAGCCTCTCAAAAGAAACAATATTGTGAACAACAAGTTGAACAGAAGAACAAGGACATGTTCTCTGATGCTGCTTTTTAGTAGCTTATCATGGAGTACTTAACGTTTTCGTAGCTTATGTACCTTTTCCTACCATTTGTTGGTGATATGAACAATTTTACATGGGTCCTTCGAATTCTTTTTTAAAAAAATGTTGAAAATGGGAAGTTCATTGACACTAAATACAAGATTCCCAAAGCTGCAACTGTGGAAGTGGAGTCCCATGGGGCAGAGAAACCAAACCAACACTAGCAAACCTCAGGGTAGCAACCTGATGTAGGAGGTTGATTTCACTGGAGGTGATTTCACTGGAGGTTTTCATATTACCACTTGAAAACAAACAAACAAACAAAAACACCCCAAACCTAAATTCTAAGAGAAAACCTTCTGTTAATTACCATAGCTTGAAGTTTTCTTCTGCCTGCCAAAAAACATTGTTGGGAAATAGTCTGCTCAAAGAAATGGAGTCTATTGTTGTAGTATAACCAAGAGCTGTTTATTTTTATCAATAGCCATGGCGGAACGAATAGAAATTCCTTTTAGGAAAAGACATCTGGAAGCCAAATAGGACTCATTTACACTTCTCCATTCAAACTTCAGCCAACACAACACAACACTAGAAATGACAAAGGGCTTGCTTAAAGACTGGTAAAATAAATATATGAAGGAAAACTTTAAAAGGCAAATGATGAGATGGCGTTTGCTTTAAATGATCATTCATAACCCCCCAAAACACTAAGATAATGCAGCAGTATTTACTTGATTCTGCTCATGATGCGAAAATATAAACCAAGGAAATCTCCAAACTCTGACAAAAGATTTGTTAGAGATGTTTGTTAGCACTCTTTCTGCTTCAGGAATATTAAATAGTGTTTGCAACAGACACTTGCAAGACAAAATTCTTTTTAAACAAAAATCATAATTTTTTCTGAATGGAAGAATCCAACAAGAAAGTGTGGGGTTTTTCTACCTCCTTTGTGCAGAATACCGAGTGGTTTAGTTCCACAAACAGTGTGTTGCTTATGCTCAAAATAATTTCATTCTTTATCAAAAAGATAGGCTAAAAAGATTAGTTTGACATTTAAGGAACATAGCTCAGCAAATACCTAGCACGTGCATAAATTCTTTAATGGCACTTTTATGGGGTAGGAGAGATATTTTAAAGCTTACATTATAGGATCCCAGGGGAAGAGACAGACACCTGATTCCTGACCTTACAAACCCTGCTGACAAGAGAAAATTTCAAAAGTGCATTGACTGTGAAAGTCCACTTTTATAAAAGTTACTGAAGGCTTTACAGAAAGAGAAATTAGAAAATTTCTATTAGGGAAAGCACAAGCCATCTGCTTGACTTGCAAACAAAACATCCCAACCATTTGGCTATCTTAGTGTCTAAGAACTGTATTTATAACTTCAAAATGTTCCAAATATTTGTTGCAGAGTTAAAAACGTGACCATTTGATTCATATATTCACCCACTTTAGCCAGGCTGAAAGGTGCAGCCTTTCCACTGCAATTCGGTTGCCCCATCCCAGGATAAAGTGCCAATTACATTCAGATATTCTCCACTTGCCAAGTCCATACTTTGTTCCAGGCAAGTGAGAACATGATGCGAATCAAATTAGTCTTTGGGGGTTGTGAAAGTCATAGTAAGTATGTAGTCATTCTTGGAAGGTATTTCCTAGGTGAAGAACTATCCAGCAATTAAGAAAAGTTTTAGGGATTAACTGAGATTCCGTTGATTAACTGCAAATGCGTCCCCTTGGTTATATTAGACAATCTGAGGCAGCTACATTCTGTATTTTTCATGACTATGAATTTTTGAAAGAATTAAAGTTTCATGATGCTCACAAAAATTGCCATTTTTGTGGACCTACTCTACCTATACATAACACCTGCTGCGATATAAAAACAAGTAATATGCAGTTCCCTCTGTAGGTATGATAAAACCCCAGGAAAAACAGTCGAGGAGCCACAGTGACAGGCACTAGAGAGCACAGTTTATAAACACACTTTGCAAAGTCTCCTATCAGAGCAGCAGCTTGGGCTGCTCGAACTTACACAAAAACTGTATCATCTCCTATGGAAAGCTCATCCTCCTGTAACGCCAAGGTAACAGTCTTCTGGACTCTTCTTCCAGCATGTGCTAGAGGGTTCAGGAGACACTGATTTTTTAAAAAACATTTGTTTCTACCCTTTATCTGAACTAAAAATTACTTCCTATAATGCCTGCGTATCATGCAACAATTCCTGTGTTTTCCTTGTTGGGTCTTACAGTTTAATTGCCACATGTTACGTAACTAGACACAGATTTGATGAAATAAGTTAGATAAATGTATGCTTACCTGCTGGTGCAGAACGTGAGCACTGAAGTTGAAAACCACGATAATCAGCACATGATTCCCTGAATTTGCCTTCCTTAAAATCTGGCTTGGAACCGTTCTTGCTCTCAATCTCATCTGAAGAAATCTTATCCAGTTCAATTGTGACAGCTGACATTTTGATAGCTTCAGTAGACATCAAATTAGAAACGAAGCTGAATAAAAGGAGAAGTCCATTTTAGTTCAGCTTTCCCAAACTTGCAGTCCGAAAATAACTTCCTGTCACAGGGTAAAAGAAAGAAAACCAGACTGTAACAGTGCAAAATGTATCAATGACAGAGAAACTCTATTTTCATGAAGCTGTTCTTCCAGCTCTGGAGCATCTGATCCATATTGCAGCTCTTCTCTAAAATAGGAATCTACAACTTTAAAAAGTTCTTTTCTTGCAGTGACAATAACATGATGACATTTCTGAATAGCTGCCAGACAATTAGCAAGGATAAGCAGAGACATTTGTATGCCTGCTAAGTTGCAGACTTCCTAACTGTAAGAGCCTAACTCACATTTTTTTCCCCCCTGCTCCACCTGGGAGGGGTTGATACCAATGGGAACACGTGCACCCCAACCCATCCTGGCACCTGTGCCTCGTTACTCGTGCCACAGTTGTTTCCTTAATGAACAATTAGGTCATTGTCTGGGATGTGTGTAGGAAGCTAAATTACCAAAAGCTATGTAGTTCCTTGAAAACGAGTAAGAACTGCTGCACAGTTTCTCTGCTTTTTATTTCAGAACTTTCAGTATAAAAATATTTCTTTCTAGGAAAATAAGTAAGGGTAATATTAAGGGAAGTGGTTTAGCCTTTCAAGCTTTTTAAATTATTATTTTCATTTCCTTAAATGCAACTAAATCTCAATAGAACTGAACATGAGAATGATCCATCTCTTTCTAACCTGTCCGAGCACCTTGAACAGTGCCAGAGGAGTCGCCCACTCGGCGATGCTGGGAAGCCCGCAGAGCAGCCAGGCAGGGGCGAGGGGATGCTCCGGGACAGGGCGCGCTGCATTGAGAGGCTTGGAAGCACCACTGCCAACTCGTAAATTCCTTCAGAATAACAGAGGACATAAAGCACGAATTAGTCATTGAAAGAGGCCTTACGGGGAAAATTGCCAGACCTGAACTACAGAAAAGGTTCTGTGCAATTTGCCAGCTATCAGCTCGCTATCCCTTTCTTATATCCTCAAACAGGACCCAGATGAAAAGATCTATTTAGCAGTGGGATACTTCTTTAAATATTTAGGTTAAGGGAATTTCTATGAGGTAAGATCTAGCTTGGTTGTGATCACAGCAAGGAACCCAACTGAGGTAAAAAGGCTAATACTGATAAGTAGAGAAACACAAAAATGGGACTGTAAAAATCAGTCACAGTGGAAGTTTTCCAAAGAGATCAGAAATACCTGACAGTCTTGTTTTCATTTCACTTCAATTAATGCACATCGGGGCAGGTAAAGCTTGATGCAAGTGTCACAATTCTAAACAAAACTTTAGAAAGGGTTATAAAACAGGAAAAAACAAACAAGTGTGTTGCTTGGAAGGGAAACCCAGCGTGTCTTACACAAAGAAAGTGAAAAGGCAAAAATATCAGACAAAAAACATTACATCTTTTTTTTTTTTTTTAATAGCCCTCTATTCCAGTTCCTCTTAAATATGTAAAGTCTAGTAATGGCATTATTGCTGGCTGAAATAATCTCACTTTGTCTTCTGAAAGAAACTTCCCCAACTTAAAATGTTGGTTGTTAAATTTTTTCAGAAATTTTACGGGAGGTAACAGCCCTATTAATTTACACTAAAAAAAATAAAAATCCATAGCTTAAATTGCATTTCCCTGCTTATAAAAATTAAAAAATGTATTTTACATGGAGCTGTTACATAAGTGAGTACAGTATAGCAAAACTTGTAAAGAAAACAGTAGCTTAATCCTCTAAAGGCAGAACACCACAAATGCCCAGAGGGTGGATGATTTTTTCAATATTCAGTGTCCCAAGAACTTTGTCGTAGCTTTAGCTGGATTCTTGTAACTTCTCCTGGATATGTGAGTGTCCTGGTTTAGGGACAAGTTTAGGAGAGAACACTCTGGAATGAACATTTCCCCCAAAGAGATAAGGTTTTTGGCACTCCCTCCCCACCACACAAAAGGAATTTCTTGGATCGAAAGTGGAAAAAACTGCTTATTTTAACAGATAAAGTGCCCGCAGGGCACCGGGGAGAAAAGAATATTGAACCTCTTCTCTGTGGAGAAGGCTGGTGGATTTTAGAGTTCCTTCTTTCTCTGGCTTAGCCTCTCCAGAAATCCAGACCGGGCGGCAGTTGCTGCAGGGTCCTGCAGACTGTTCCCCTGGAGATCGTCTGATTTTCAGATGAAAAAGCGAGCTGGACAGTCCAAGAAGAAACAGCAGAAGTTGCTGAGGCTATGGCAGTCCAGGGAAAAAACTTCTACCCTAGCTAACACAAGCCAAGCTAGCTAGAGACAGGAATGTTAACTTCCTTCTCGCTGCATAGCCTAGCACCTGGAGGAGTGAGGAGTTTAAAAACAAACTGCTCTAGAGTTCCCCTGGTTCCCACCCCTCCGTCCTGGAGCCAGCTTAAAGTCAGAGGACCTATTCCGGGGCATAAAAGCAGATGATAGAGGAATACATATCCTAAAATCATCCCAGGACAGTGAGCAATTTCACTGCCTGTACAAACCCTTACCTGAAATGTTTATGTTTCCCCAGTAACATTAATGTCAATGTGATACAATCTTTTTTTCTCTCATTACTATGCAGCAGTTAAGTTTCCCATGTAACTCTGAATATGTAAATCAGTCAAGGGCATGTGAAGTCTTCAGCAGTCTGTTACTGCATTACACCCTGGTCACTCCAACCTAGGGCTAAACCAAGGTTCTTTTGCTCTGGGTAGGCGCAAAGGAGAAAATTCCAACCAAATATTCTCAAGAGGTAAAAAACTACTGGCAAACTACAGAAAATTAAGGAACATGGGCAAAGGAGTAAATACAACGTAACTTCACTTAACACAGCATAGACTTACCCCATTGAACATAGAAAACCTCTAAACTCTTTCGAAGTTACATTCCATGAGAAGAGACTTAGAAGAAGTGTGGATGTTCACTGTACTATACAGACACAAACACACGTAGCCGACCAGGCTGAGGAGCTAAAAAGGAGAGCCAAATGAGAGAGCAAAAGGAGAGGCAAAAGAGAGAGGGCAAAAGGAGAGGGCAGAACCCTCTGACCTTTATTTATATGTTCTTAGAAATCACTGTGGATTGGAGGTAGAAATTACCACTCCTCAATCACACTGGTTAAAGCATAAATCCATCACATTTCTCCGCCTAGGAGAATGGAATGAAAACAACAAGGACAGTTAGCAAAACATGGATAGTTAGCAAAAACATGGCCATGTTTACAACAGCATGTGTGAGAAAGTACTACAGCAAAGAAAAAACATTGAAAAACTGCAAAACTCAAGACAACAAAGAAGAAGATAGGGACAAAACCAGAAAGACAGGAAAGAGAGAGAAAAACAGCCATAGCTACCAACTGCTGGGTTCCAACGATGTAAGGCTCCAGGATGAAGGTAGGGTGAAAGGACTGTGTGCTTGCCTTGTGGCTAGGCTTCTTCATGCCTTGGCCCATCCTGGGCCTTCTTCCTTCACACTTGCGGTGTCTCGGCCAGTCAGGGGTGGGTTAGGTGACACTGGGGGGCTGCCTCCCGAGACCCATGACTGACAGACACTTTGGGGGTGCTGGGGGCAGGGAACCACCTCACCAGAGCAAGGCCTGACCTACCCGATAGCGCAGATTCCAAGCTCCCAAAATGTCTTGAAACAGATCACCTTTTCTAGTCTCTGACAGGCTGTTTCTTAATTTGTACAGGCTTTTTCCTCCTTGATTCCATGCATTTAGGCATACGGCAATAGAGAGGGTACTGTTCCTTTGGCAATCGAGGTAACGCCGAAAGAGTTCTATTCTCTATACACATTATGCAGCATATGCAAACCCTGTGAAACGCCAGCCAGCTCTGCTGCGGCGTAAGGGCCATACAGCTGAAAGTAAAAGGCATAGCAACAATGTGTGTTGTGCAGTTTAAAGTTGTAGGGGAAAAATGATGCCCAGAACTGTCTTTTCTGTTCTACGACATTTTTTATGGCAGCAGTTACCGAACTGAGACTGAGCAGTTACCTTCCATTTGAAACACTTCATTTGCACCACAATCAAGAGGCAATACGAATGGTATGTAATATCAACTTTTGTTACATCTGAAGACACTAGCTACAAAATTGAAAATATCACACAAAAACCTTGTACACAGAATGGGCAAGAGCAGAAAGCTGCTGCTGGCTCCACCTTTACCTCACTCACCTCGAACTGCACCGCACACTTTGGTGCTATGCTCTCTTCTTCTCAGCAGCACATTCTTTCTGTCTTGTAGAACTGACATTTAACATTTAAAACATCCAACAAGTGCTCCTAAAAATAAGGTCCTGGAACAAAACTACATTTGTAGGCATCACCTTCCCTTCCAGGTCCCTAAAGTGCTCACACAACACAGTGTTATTCACATTCTTCTCGGGTCTATATACCTTCACATCTTTTCACTGCCTCCGAGTCAAGACCCCAAAAGGAACTGCTCCATTTACTGGTTCCTCACTAAAGGGGCCAGGAGAAAAAGCACTTATTGGCTTTGACCTTCCCATTATTGCCGTTCAATAGCTCTGCTAAGTGGAAGTATGCACTTGCAGAAGAAGTAAATATATCCATGGTTATTTCTAAACCACAAAATATGTAGAGCCAACACGGAAAAAGTCTTGTCACTACTCTCAAACAAAATGTTCCAGGACAGAAAGATTTCACTGACATTACCCTTCTCAAACACGTATTCGAACCACACATCAAGTGGCACACATCTTTCCTTTACAACATGTAAAATGCGCACACTTCATGGCTGTGCAATTTCCTTCTCAGCTACAGCAGCATCCTACACTTTAAGTATGTCCACAAGTGCTTTTCCATTGGAACAAAAGCATGTAGCCTCAGTGTTCCAGCTACAGATTCCAAACTGCCCGGGGAGGTAAAGATCACCAAGACTTCTTTGTCCTACCAGTTTCGTCTTAGTGCTGTGTTTAGACATGTCCGTTCTTGATAGCAGTATCTAAATGTCGGTGCCTGGCTTCCACGGGAAGAAAAGCACACTCAGTGTTTCGTATGTAGGTTATAGCCTGCCATGGATCGCAAATGCCAGCAAGTCACTTCTTGTTGCACTGTATGGACACAAAGAAAACACACGTAGCTGAACTAGGCCGGAGCAATGAAAAGCTAAGAGAGCCAAGAGAGAGCCAAAAGAGAGAGGGCAGAACCCTCTGACCTTTATTTATATGTTCTTAGAAATCACCGTGGATTGAAGGTAGAAATTACCACCTCTCAATCACACTGATCAAAGGACAAATCCATCCCATGTCTCCGCCTAGGAGAATGGAATGAAAACAACAAGGACAGTGAGCAAAAACATGGCCATGTTTACAACAGCATGTGTGAGAAAGTACTACAGCAAAGAGAAACATTGAAAAACTGCAAAACTCAAGACAACAACTTCTGTCCTGCACTCTTTTGTGTGAGAGCAATCCTTGGACATATTCATTATCAGAGGTAGTATCCTTGTTTTGGTGCTCACCTGTTGAGAGCATAAAAAAATGCTTTTCCAGGGGAAAGAAAGCATGTGGCTGCAGTGTTTTGGGTGCATGTTATAGGATGCCCATGGTAGGTAAATGCAAAGAATCACTTCTGTCTTGCCCTTTCTTGTGTGAGATCAATCCTTCAGAGTTTGTATTCTTGTTTCACCACTAGCCTATTGAAAATGTCAAAAAGTGCTTTTCCTTAGGAAGAAAAGCATGTACCCACTGCCTTTCAGGTGAGGTAATAGGCTGTCCATGGGAGGTAAATGTCATTACGTCACTTTTATTCTGTTCTCTATTGTGTGGGCAAAATCCTTGGATGGATTAATTACCAGAAGTCGTATCCTGATTTCACGGCCTGCCTGCAGAAGCGTCGGAAAAGATTTTTTCCCGGAAAGGAAAGCATGGAGCCTCAGTGTCTAAACAGCAGGTTATAAGATGCTCATGGAAAGTAAATGTCAGCAAGTTACTTCTGTCCTTCCCTCTCTTGTGTGAGAGCAAACCTTGAACATATTCATTTTTGTATGTGGAAACCTCATTTTCGTCTGGCCTTTGAAAGCTTCAGAAAGTTCTTTTCCCCTGGGTAGAAAACCATGTAACCCCAATGTTGCAGGTGGATGTTACAGGCTGCCCAGGGAGCTGATATCAAGAAAACTTTCTGTCCTACTGCCTTTCATGCCTTTCATGTGGGGTCCATCTATTTGCATCATCTTTATTGATAGTGGTATCTAAATGTCGGTGGTGAGCTCTTGCAAGGGAATGACAGTTCCATTCTCCGGGAAGGAAAGCATTTCTCTTCTGTGTTTCTGGAGCAAGTCCGCTGATGAGAGAAAGGCAAGACATGATAGGGGAAGGTAGGTAAGGGAATGAGAGTCATCAGAGAAGGCAAGGCAAGGAAAAGCCAGGAAAAAGGGGGTAGGGAAGTCAACGTGGGGGATAGGTGAGAAAAGCAATGGAGAGCAATGGAGTAGTAGGAAGGGCAAAGGAAGGACATGAAGGTGTGTTGCATTCTACTGAGGGAAACAGTGAAGAGTTCCTTTAAATTGGATTATCAGGAACGAAATTAAACCAAATGAGGTAAATGTTGTCTCAGAGAACAGTTGATTGGTAACAAAAACGAAAGGAAAAGGAGGGTTGGAAAGACAGAAAAGAAGGAAGAACAATGGAAAAGGAATTTGGGGTTGGGGAGAGACAGGGGGGAGAGAAAGAGGAAAAGAGTGTGTTACCACCAGTGACACAGGGAGTGCCGTTGACGTCGAAGAGATGGAGGGGGTGGACGGGCTGCTTCCTAACAAATGTGTGTGGTTTCACAGGCGCACCTTCCAAGGTGACAGCACCGGCTGAACGTGGGGTGATTGAAAGCTCGGACAAGAGGTACAGAACCTTGAAGAGGGTTGCAGCAAAGACCAAAGCACCGGGCAGAGTCGGGGCAGCTCAGGCAGGGACACGGGGGTGAAACAGCAGGACTGTGGTCAGGGACACAGGGAGGCAGGACAGGCACGAGGGCAGCACAAACCTGTGAGGCAGGAGAGCCAAAGGCACAGGCTGGAGCTAGGTCAAAGGATGGAACGAGCCAGGGAACAGACAGCAAGCAGTGTCAGGCAACTTGTCCTCTGTCACAGTGAGCCTATGAGCCCCAAAAAGCAAATTTCAAAAATCCAAGGCCAAAATCCAAGTCCAAATGCAAGTCTCAAAAGCAAAAGCACGATCTTCAAAACGTCCCTCAAAGTGAAAAGAACAGTCTCCAAGGCCCTGCAAAGAAAAAAAAAAAAGCCAGTTTCCAAAGCTCCCCAAGGCAAATAACGCAGTCTCCGAAAGCCCCCCAAAGCAAAAAGCACAGTCTCCAAAGCCCCTAAAGCTTGTGACCTAATTACTTATTATGCCCCTTGGCCCCTCCCAAAGTCTGCCTGCTGGCAGGAGACCTTTGGTCTGGTCCTACCTGTCTCTGCTGTCCACTGATGGAGACTTGTTGCTGTCTGATTGGAAAATGTCTCTGAAGGAAACTGCGTCTTCGCTGACTGCCTGTCCGATGTGAGGTGTTGTCAGGCAAAGTCTCCCCGAGACAAGGCTTCTCCATCTTCTCCTAGCTGCCTCCTGAAGCAGCACGTGTGCACCCCCTCCCCCATTTCAAGCCTTTGACAACCATTGTTGAGGCAAATCAAAACTAAACTGGTTCCTCAGAAGGTGTCAGTAAGGAAATGCAAGGTTCAGGTGGGAAAGGCAAGGCAAGGCAAGCAAGGGACAGACAAAGCTAAGGAAGGCCAGGGACGAAAGTGGTAGGCAAGTCAAAGCAAGAGACTGGCATGCAAGGAAATGAAGTGCGAGGGAGTAGTGGTAGGAGGCCATGGCAAGACAAGGGTTGGCTTTGAAAGGAAAGGCAAGTCAGAGACAGGCAAGTGAAGGAGAAGGCAAAGGCAAGGCAAAGTGAAGAAAAAAAGGACAGGGAAGTGAAGAGCGGGAATGAGTGAGCAAGGCAATGGAGGCATGGGGTAGGCAATGGAAGGACAGAAAAAGCTCAGTAGAGCAAGGGAATGGATGGAAAGGAACAGGAAGGATATGTGGTAGTCGGGTGGCAAAAGCAAGGCAGGGGTAGGAAAGACAATGAGAGTAATAGGAGGAGAAGGCAAGGCAAGGCCAGAAAAAAAATAGGAAGTTAAATCAAGGTAGGACATGAGTGATCAAGACAACAGAGTGATAAGAAGTGCCTGGGAAGAGCAAAGAGGGCTCCACAAGGCAAGGGAAAGCCTAGGGAAGTGAGACAAAGCAAGGAGAGTGTCACTATGGTAGGGATACGCAATGCTGGGTAGGAACAGCAGAGCAAGGCAAGAGAGAGGCAGGCCAGGCAAAGAAAGGCTAGGGATGAAAATTGTAAGAAGGTCAAGGAGGGAAATGGGCATGTAAGGTAACACAAGGGAAGAGAAGGGTACAAGGGCAAGGCAAGGTTTGGTTTTAAAAAGCAAGACTGCTGGGATGTAGGCAAGGGATGGAAAATAATCGGAGGAGCAGGGAAGGCCAGGAAAAAAAACAGAAGAGAAGTCAAACTTGGGGATGGGTGAGCAAGGTAGTGCAAGGCAATGAACTGATAGCAAGGGCAAGAGATGGACATGGAGAAGAGACGATATATTGGTGGAGAAGGAAAGGCAAAGCAAGGGAGAGGAAGGACATGGAAAGCAAAATAAGCACAGAAGAAGGAAGAAGGGAAGGGTAAGGAAACAGAAACACCTTGCAAAGCAATCTGCCTCCTTGACTTCCCTACTCATTTTTTTTGGCCTTACCTTGCCTGCTCATATTGTCCACTAAGAATGTTCTGGAAGTTTTGCATGGGATCAGTTCCCGCATGTTTTCTGTTTCGAAGGAGAGCATTCAATTTCTAACAGCCTTCTTAACACTCCACTGCCTTGTTTTGCCTTGCTCACCCAACACCCAGCCTCGCCTTGAGAATCAAAGGACATAGCAGACGGACTGTTTTTCAGGCTCCAGTGTTAGCAGAGCAGATGTTCAGGTACCATGGGGAAGTAAATCCCAGAGAGACATTTCTGGCCAGGCATCTTCTGTGTAGGAGCAATTGTTGAATGTATTCAATACTTCAGTGGCATGCAACTTTCCGTATGGTGAGTTTCTGAAGGAGGCTGGCAATGCTTTTCCATGGGTAGGAAAGCAGACAGTCCCACTGTTTCAGGTGCAGATAAGGAGCTGGACATAAAAGGCAGCAGCAATTTCCATCCGGGGATATTTGGTGCGCAAGCAACGCCTCAAATTGTACAATTGTGGATTTGGTATCTGTCTTTTGATGGTAATCTCCCGAAAGATTCTATTTGGCATGTCGTTTCCACTCCTCAGATGTGGTCATCTGAAATTCTGGCAGAGCACTTCTTCTTGACAAGGTCAGCAGCTATGCTGAGAACTGGTGTGTGGCTGCTACAGTGCCCAGTAACCATGTTCTGCATGGATCACTTTCCAGATGCTTTTGTTTTGGAGGAAGGTCATCCTCTTTCTTTTGAGGTGAGCTTATAGTCCCTGTCTTTAGCAACAAGATCAATTTTGGATCCTCGGCTGGGTGCTCTTGCTGAATTTCCCGTCTCTTCCTAATAGGCAGGCCTATCAGTTGGAGTTGTTGAACTGGAACAGTGGGAAGGCAAAAGCCAAGTAGTTGAGCTCTTCATCCTCATACGCTTTGTGTCTGAGCAGTCCCTGGTGCTGTGTAGTTTGAATCCTGACTCTGTGAGACAGAAGGATTATGATGGTACCTAGAGGGAAGTGCAGATACCAGCGTGTGTGCTGGTAGTTTGATTGGTGCAATTGAAGCTGCAGGCAGCAACAGCTGTCTCACCTGGCGCTTTTGTGAGGTATATTTTTGCTGGATGTTTTCAAAGTTTGTAGCCAGAGTCCGTGAGAGTGAAGAAATGTATCAGCACAAAGCAGTTCATGCTGCCGTTTCAACGTGGTGCAAGTAAAAGTGTGTACCTGGAAGGGGAAGATGAGTGAAATATTTTTCTCCCGATGCAGTTGATTGGAGAGCAGTGGCGTTTTCATAAGAGATCTGCTCCCTAAGGGATTTAGAGACGGGCGAGGTGCCTTTTCTTTCTTTTGCCAATCCTCATCGCCATCGTGTGGTTGATTTTATGAGGGCTGACAGTGCGCCCAAAAGCCAAGCACCTTTCTGTCCCGGCACACACACACAGCGTGGCAGCAGATAGTGTGAGAGCTCCGTTGCGGACCCCCGGAAGGGTGATACGCTTCTACCCAACCCCTGTCATTCTCTCCCTGTCCCCCGAACCCCCATGCACAACTCCC